>JACVVK020000666.1:137500-215000 GCA_018292915.2 Batillaria attramentaria | reverse complement strand
CAGAGAGTACAACTCTTGTGCTGGTGTTAATCAATACAATTAGTAAGTACAAGTCAGGAGTAATGTCACTGAGAAAATGATGAAGCACATGCATCCAGTCAAGTGCGATATTTTCCTGCCACAAAAACAGGCGAATGGTAGTAACATGTACATCAGTACACTCACTGTACATTTCAACACACAGATCTGTATGCTCTGCAGAAAAGGATGTATTAGTAGCAGTGACAGTCACAAGACGCAACACATCTCAAATTTTGCATGATTATGATCACAGGCGATGCAGGCCACAAATCTGCCATTATTTGGTAAAAGGGTCTTACTGGCATGGTTTTGATAACCACTTACACCCTTCTACCATTTTGACAGCAGAAATGTCTCGGTACCCATAGGCATGAAAAATGGTGCGATGCAGGACAAAATGATTTCCTTCCCTCAACCAGAACGACCACATAACCTTCCCAGCAGCCAAGATACATCAAAACACCTTCCTCAGTGTAAGATAATGATGTCACTTCCATGTTAGTGAAGCAGCCAAGGTTTATATCGTGTGGCTATTTGGTACAGTGTCCGAGTAAGCACATGCATGTGGTCTACAGTAATCTCTCTCTGAACGCCTCTACCAAGTAAAGAAGGGCAGCCAAATATTTAAGTTCTTTTAAAGCCAAACTCAAAGTACTCTGGTAAAACTACTGAGAAGATGCAACTATGGCAACTACAATTACTGAGGATCAGGAAGGGTTTCTGTGTACCTGGACCATCAAGTACCATACTCTGACACAAAGTACCAAGTAACCAAATGCGACTTCCACATCATAAAATATAGATACAGGACGTGCAGTTTATTTGACAGGGTATTCAGCTGTCACGCATACTACACGGTACACCAAAGGCATGTTGCTAGACAATACAGACAACAGTTACTGTCCAGGGATGTGCTAACAACAAACAACAGTTACTGTCCCAGGGATGTGCTAACAACTGCCTATGTGGCCTGATTCATCATGAAATACTTAAAGATCTATCGATGATGTGGACTTTTGCCATATTTTTTTTTTTTAAATTTCCTTGTCCAATCATGAAAAGGTTACAAAAGCTCCTTGAAGTTCTTACTGGGAAAGCATGTCTCCCTCTCACTCTCTAAACATGTCACAATGTATGACGTACTTATGACTACTAGAACTAAAAGCATCTCAAGTTCTGCCTTTCTCAAATTCCGTATTCAAGCAACATGCCTTCGGCAGTAAGGGTGAGTGAAGTACTTTCCCTTGGAGCTAGTACTGGATACATAAAACATGTTATTTCTGTCGGCCACACAGCACAGGTCAAGGGGAAACACTTTCACCAAATCCATGACGCCTCGGTGGGGTGCGTGCAATGTGAAGCAAGCCATCATGGACACAAGAGTGTCTTCCCCTTGACCTGTGCCCACAGCAAATGCGACAAGAGCGAGGCGTGGCAGGGTGAAAGGTCAAGAGTGACCGGCTGTTAAAACTCAGCAAGCTATCTGAACAGTTGAGCGTCACCAATAGTAGTACTGCAGCAGAGTTACATAAATATATCTCTCCTACTCCCAGAGGCTGATACTCTGCTCCCACTCTGCGAACTATCTCTGCAGTCACTCCTTGAAAGTATGTCACAAGTTTAAATCGTTGCTCTTAGGCACACTCCGCTCAAGCCAAACAAAGGAGTGACCTGATCGCTTAGGTTTTATATATTTAATTTTCAGAAGTCACTATGTGTTCTCGAGAAAAATGTCTGCACAGGTTGTTCGTGGAGCAGGGCCAAAATGTAGTAACAGCCTCTGCAGGGCGCAGAGTGAGGTATACAAGTCACGCCCTAGACAAGGCCCGACGGTTCAAACCCCTGGCCACACCCTACCTGGCATTGCTGCGTGCCCGTGGGGGCTGAGCGGCAAACCGGGATGCCCTCCGCCGGGAGACGGCCCCGCCCCTGCTGCGTGGGGGCTGAGGGGGCCCTGAGGAAGGTTAGGGTAGGGGTGCATACCAGGAGGAGGAGGGTGGGGGCTAGTCTGCATGGGGCCCTGACCAGGGGGGTACTGCTGGTATGGGGCCCCCATCATTCGCTGCGGCTGCTGCGGGTACATGGTGCCAGGCAAAGGAACGCTGTACACTCCGCCTATCCGGGACGAGAACAGACAACCGCCCATGCCATGCGGCAAGGCCAGTCAGCATGTACACAACTTAATGATATATTCACAGAAATATACATATCTCATTCAACATTCCTCACACAACAAATAATTTTGACAAGTGGCAATGGTATGAGGTCAACTTCAGCTAGGTAATAAGGCAGATACTGATGACCGAGAAACAGACCCATACGTAAATGAATCCATTTGCAACTTCCAGAAGAATGTTATCTTCACACAGTCAGTGTACATATGACTGAACGAAACACACTGTGAAACGTCCGTTCTCCTTTTGGACTTTTTTGTTTTGCCTGATTAAAAAAAATGTGTTTGCATTGTTTGAGATGGTGAATTTGTATTTCTGCAATTTTAAGATGGCAATATGCATGTAAACAAACTACAACAGAGCCACAAGAAGGCTCTTCCAAGCCATCTTACAACCTTAACTGAAATTAACCTGCATACATGTCTAGCCACACTACAAAAAAATAATAAAAACAAAAACAAAAATCTTGATTCAAATACAGGGGACACACAGGTGAAACTACTGAACAGGGCATGCTTGACAAAACACATATATCTAGTAGAGTTCCTGGCAAAAAAGATTTTGCACCTGTGCCTCCAGCTGTTCTGAGACCTGAAATAGGAGGTAATGAAAACTGCACTCCGCATATTCTGAGATGCTCAAAACATTGCTTGCCTGGGTAACATGAATTTGCAAACATAGAACATCTGTACAAATGTGAATGAGGAATCCAAGGTGTGTATAATTTATGTTCTAAAAAAATGCAGAAAAAAAGTGTATGAAAATGCGCAAGACAACAAATGCTTCAACAGTGCAGACATGTGGTGTTCAACAACAAGGACATGGAGAAACACATGACTCGACAGCACACATGCATCTTCTAAATACACAAATTATCCATGTAGCAGACAATATCTATAAGGGACATCACTGTTAAGAAGGACTCTGCTGAGGAAATGATGATGATGAACAGTACAAGTTATGTGTACTACATGTATGGCGATATAAGATTCTGTTATCATTTACAGTGTATACTATGACAATGAGTGTGTACAACAGGCCAATTTCTGCCATGCCCCGTCTTGTGACCAGGCTGGGAAATTGCTGAGGGAAACAAAAAGACTGAAACCCGGGCTGGGCGCAGGGGCTGTCAAATCCCTGTAGGGGTGCAGGGGCAGCACACAGCTGGGAGGACCAGGGGGGCAAAGAAAATCAATTTTAGCAAGTTTACGAGCATTCAGTGGCCTCTATCAGCAACCAAAAGTAAAATAATTAACATTGCATTTACACCCAACGTCTTCTTTGGCAGAAACTTTGATTTATTTTGGCTGAAAGGATAGGAAATCTGGCTGAAAACTGCCAAATCACTGAAAATTCCCCAGGTAAAGTTGACCTTACTGCCTGTACATACCATCTTACCTTTGCACACACAGGCAAACTGATGGAGCAATTTAGTCAGCAGAAAATGGCCTGTAGTGAAAACTATGAGAACGACTAGCCTACTGTGCCAACTACTGTCTGCTGCACAGGAAGGAAACCGACCAGTACCACTTACCAGTGCTTCTGAAGGCATTTTACATAATACTTCCTCTATTTGATATTAACGTCATTTCATTTTCCCATGAAAACTAAAACTGCAGTACAGACAGATCTTCCAGCAAGAAAATTTCTAGTTCTTGTGTAATTTTAGGCTTCCCATGCAGCAGGACTGATGTACAAAATTGAGACAACTGATGAACAGGATGTGTTAATGAAAATGACAGACTTGTCCCGACACACGGATAGTATCTGTACACCAAATACACATGACACATGTACACTGTACGCATACTGAATTACTAAAGTAACTACACAGGTGTAAGTACACACTGGGGGAGGGGGGGGGGGGGGGGGAGGGGAGTCAAAATAGATGCGAAAGTTTCCGGTGCTACCTGTACTCTGCTTCAAACGTTTCAATGATGATTGCTGTCATGCAAACTCATATGCTTGAAATATAAGCATGCACACAGCTGTTTGTTCATTGGGTTTCATGGGACAGCTGGAAAAATACTGTTTGTCATGGCGAGACCAAAAACGTGCGTCCCCCTGTAACGCACTGTTCTCAAATTTGTGCATCAGTTTTAAGGGTTTCGTGCGAACAAATACGCACACCTGTGTGTAATGGGGGAAACACTGGGGAACACTGGTCCTGGCAATGCTTTTGAAGTACTGGGACACTTGCATCCATTTTGGCTACCGTCCATCCAATGACACAGCTGCTAAACACAATACCGTCACACATGTAAAGGGACTGCACACAGCTACACTTACAAGACAGGAGAAAATAAGCACAACGTAAAGTACCCACCTGGTTGGGAGTGAGGGGGGAGAGGGGGGTTGGGGTAGTGGCCGGGGTAGGGGCTCCCTGGAGTACCTGGGTAGGCGGCTGGGTACTGAGGGGTGTAGCCGGGAGGGTAGGCCCCTAGCGTTGGCAAACAAACCAAAAGACAGCGTGCAAACCAAAACAACATCAAACAGCCACTGGTACGTCTCTACACACTACTAAAGCTCACCACAATGCAAAGAGTGGTTACAGGGAAAATGTATATATAATTATATTACATACATGTATACACATACAACACACATTTTCTGTGGATTTTAGAAACCTGACGTGTTACTGTACAATGAGATGATAATTATTCTTGAAAAATTATATGTACATGCAGTAAGTTTGCAAAATTAATAACGTAAAGCAAAAAATTTATCTAATTATGTTAGAAGAGTAGTAATGTTTTGTTGACAATTACTGATTAATTTAAGCGTATCAAGGTTTGTTAAGAACAAGCTCAACTCTGCCCTGAACACACGTTTCAATTATTGCCCCTCCCCATCCCAACATATAGAAGTAAATCATTCACTAAGTTACTGATTCCAAGTCCTATCAATCTTAAAACATATCTCATCGGCATGCATGTTGTGAAAGAGAAACGACAAACATTCCAAACATGCACAGCACTTGATTGAAATTTCAAAGATCTACCCTCTCTTCCCCCCCCAACCCCCCAACACACACACACTCACCCAGCCCTCCCCCCACCCACACACACCCAGTCCTACACATGAACATGTGAACACCCAAATATACCCCTAACAATTATGCAAGACAGGACCAGTCCATATTTAGTTAACATGCACACTAGCAGTTAATTAAGTGCACAGAGCATTATGACAGGGTGAGCGGATGCATTAGAAATCAATATTCTTTTCATCAGGATCCACTCACTTTACAACAATATTATTACACTTCCACCCAGAATGACACATTGCTAAAACCGGTCATGCAAACAACATCTTACTTCGCTGGCACAATGTGCAAGCCATTACTGTGAGAAGTAACTCAATGAACAGGGCTGGTGTTTACATAAAGAAATTCCTACAGTTGTGGATAACGCAAGCATGATCACAACATGATTTGCGGGAGGGACACATAAAGGAGTAAAGATATGGGTGGGTAGGAGCACAGTCAAAAAGTCAACTGCCTTGTCTCAAGAAGTACACATCAGCACCCAAAGGAAACAAAGCAAAAACCACTCAAACTGTCAAGCCGAGAACTTGACAACCAACAAACCAACAGAGAAAACAATCGAGACTCGATGAATCACAACGCTCATGCAAAGCCAGCGTAATGCACGAAACAGAGAAACCATACCTGGTGTGTTGGGTCGACCGGGCGTAGCCCCTGGGGATGGGTGGCCGGCATCGGACCAGGGAGACTGTGAGCGCTGGAGCGAGTCGTTGAAGGCGCGGTCTGCTTCTTGTTGTTTAGCGGCCATTTCCTCAGCGATTTTTTTAGCCTTCTCTTCGTAAATCTCTTTGTCCTCCTTAGTGAGACTGCGCCACTGACATCACAAAACAAATATTATCCCATAAATAAAGGAAAGGGTATGTGAAGGAGTACTACTACTAATTCTTATACAGGGCAAAATCCCCACCATTATGGGCTCTAAGCGTTCTACAAAGTGACATTAACACTTACATATAAATTATGAAGAAAAAAATATATAACTATAGTATATTTACATAAATATACTACATGTATGAGGAACACATAGAGCAACAAACAGCACACACGCACACACACACACACACAATATCATACATGTATGGGGATACATAAGTGGCAACCAGCACACACGCGCACGCGCACGCACACACACACACACACACACACACACACACACACACACACACACACCCATGCTGTACTGCACTCACACTGGTTATGGGTAGTGGGGATACCATAACTGTAACGGAGACGTCATACATGTACTCCAAATCAGTTGTACTTCATGTCATTTCATTCAACCAGCTCCGGCATAAATCAGGGGGGGGGGGGGGGGGGGTGGGGGGGGGGGGGAATTTACAACACACACATACACACACAAGCAACCACAGCAAACAAACACCACCACCACGAACAAAAACACATGGACCCCGATTCCCTCTCCTTGCATCACACCCAAGCCAGGAAGTACCTTCAATCCCACAATCCTGCTGATATCTCCGAAGGAGCTGTCTGGGTTCTCATTCTGGATGGCCTTTCTGATCTCACCGGCAAACACGATGTAGCCGCTGGGCTGACGGCGATTACTCTGACTTTTCTGTTACAACACAAAACCAATCCCATGAGTCGCATTTGCCCTGGAAGGCTGACATTCAGTAGGTAGCATCATGTTGCTCCATGTTGACAGCACTAAGTAACAGAATAATACAGGGCTGAGCTACACATAATGACTCACAAGTTGGTTTTTCTTGGGGAAACGACACAGCTTGAATGATTCAGCAAAACAGCGCCAAAATTTGATAACAATTAAACTCTCAGAATACACCGAAGCAGGTTTTGAACAAGACAGAGGAATTTGATTCAATTCAATAAATCTTTATGATCCCCTTTGGGGAAATTAGGGTGTGGTGGTCATAAAAACATAAGACAGCACATGAAAATCCCTTAAACAAAATAATCAATGATCAAACCATACAATTACAGCAGTAAGAGTATAAAATTAGATATAACACATTAAATCCTATAAGCACCTTAAAATATTCCTTAAAATATCACATCAGTGCCATCACATCTAAGCTTTAAAAACCTACCCACCCACATACACACACACAAACACAGGTGGTCCAATAGAGCAGGTCGGGTGCAGCGTTTTAGTTTTTTGTTTACACACTTACAAAGTCCAAATCGTTCACATATAATGAGCAGACCAAATGCACAATCTATGACAATGCATCATCTTTGCATCTTGATTGAGTTCTGTGTTTGTGCAAGTGGCCCTTGGCTTCTTGTAACTGGTTAAGGTGGAGACCACTCACCTTCTTCGGTGGCTTCTCTGGAACTGGTGTGGCCTCCTCCACAGTCGTGCTCATGACCTCACTGGCAGCGTCACATTCTGTGTCCTTCACACTCTCCGTCTCCATGAAGGATGAGGAATCATCTGGCACACGCATCAGCAGTGGGGACGGCTCCTGAACAGGGTGAAGGATAAAGGTTAAACTCCTAAAGGAAGCAAACTCTCTGGCTTGAGGAGGACGATTCACTGCACCTTAGATCATTGTGTGTGTGTGTGTGTGTGTGTGTGTGTGCGTGTGCGTGTGTGCGTGTGTGTGTGCGTGCGCGCGCACGTGCATGCGTGCGTGTGTGCGTGTGTGTGTGTGAGCACGCAGTGACAATTTACCACCAACCTTCTGAAGAGCGATGGGTTTCCTGAAGAAGTACACCTCGTCGTCTGTCACCTTGGGGGACAGTGTGTGTTTCTGAAAGAACAGACAACACACTAAAACCGAGTACTGTGAGAGAGAGTTTCCAAACATGTTAAAAATCCATCAAACCCTCTTTTCCTTTCCTCCTCCTTAATGCCCACCCCTTTCCTTTCCTCCTTCTTAATGCCTACCCCCCCCCCCCCCCCCAAAAAAAAAAAAAGAAAAAAAGACAAAAAACACCAACAATACCCCACCCCTTCCCTCTTTCCCCAAAAAGAGCTGACAAGAAAACCAGAATAACTGAACCATTTAATAACTGACCTTCAGACCCTTGCCGAGTCGCTTGATGGAGTGCTCCAGTTCATGATACTTGGACTCACAGATATACACATCAAATTCAGGCACTTCTGTCGGCCGTGCTACAAGAAGGGAAACAAAGAGGCAAATGTGTTATTATTAATATTATCAATCCTATAACAATTTTTCAAACATTTTCAAAATATCAATTTTACTGGGATATTACGAAATTCTGTGTAACAGGCAAAAGGCAAACCATTAACCAAGAGTGAAGACCTGCAATGTTTTGGTTAGGGGGTGGGGGGGGGGGGGGCAGATGGCAAAGGAGTGTTCGTTTTCTATTGAGATGTGCTTGCGTGCGTGCATGCGTGCGTGCATGTGTGTGTGGTTATGCCAATATGGCCTTTTTGTGCAAATCAGTGCTATTCTATCTAAAGTGATGAAAGTTCTTTGTTTTGCATGTTGTATGTAAATCTTATGTCAGCACGACAGCATGTAGATCTTCAAAGAGGAACTCACAAGAGCAGTAATCCTTGATGTGCAGCACGCAGCACTTCCCAATGATGCTGTCCAGAGGGTTGGTGTCCTCGATGGAGCTCAGGAACACTTCTCGCTTGAAGAACAGGCGTGTGGGAGAGTGCTCGATCTCCGACGGGCGAACAAACCAGCAACCGTGGAAATACGCGTCTCCTCTGAAATGACAGCCATATATGCAGTATTACTTGTCTGCTAAACACCCACTACCAGAAATTTGTTTGCAACCACAGACAGCCAGTTATTATAATGCTGTTTCTATAAATACATTTTAAATTTTTTAATCATCCCTATTGGGACATTCGGGCTGACTTCTCTGGGGCAAGCGAGTCACCCATCTGATGTCATGATTATAGTGCAAAACTGTTGTGCACATGTGTGTGACAGATTACCTACATAAATTCCATTGACAACATGATGAAAATGATGGAATATGTCACACACAGGTTAACCAAACTCTGTCAAATGTCAAAGATTTTCGACTGCATGGTCAAATCAGTGACCCTGTCAGGCTAACTAACTATTCCAGGAAAAAAAAACACGCGATCACTTAAAAAAAAATGTTTTTCCCCTCAAGTGAAGGAGGAGAAAGCCTATAAAACCAACAACAAATTCTACAGAAGCGGTTGAACTTACTCAAGTGTGGTCCAGAGCTTATCGATTCTGGCAATGAGTGGGTAGTCCCGGTCAGATCTCACATACACACAGTCACCTGGGGAAAAAAACAGACAATGCACCTTGAATACAACTGACACATTCACCAGACTGCCAATGCAAAACAGCCCCCCAGACCCCAGAGCACATTCTGCAGTCCTGCCCCCTTTTGCAAGAAGCAAGGACACAGGTTTGGCCGAATGGAGCAACGCGAACAGAGAAACTCTGGGGCACCAAAACGGAACTGCAAAAGACCACCAAATTCATCATAACCACCAACCTGATGCACAGTCCAGTACAGGGAACACAGAAGAAGAAGAAGAAGAACACAAATGAAATGTACCAGTACTCACTCCAAATACATGTGAGATGACACAATTCATCCAGTCATTTCACACTTCAAGCTCATTCCCAAGCTACAGCATTTTTTTTCTAAAGGAATGCCACCAAAACACAATGAAGCAGCAGAATGGAAGAATGACTTGGGTACAGTAAGGGTAACGATTTCGGATTAACATGATAACAGTTTAATCTTACCCAGTTTGAGACAGCCACTAGAGTGGATGTACTGGTCATAGTACGTGTTGCCATCCTCTGCAGCACCTTCAGACAGCACATTCTGCAAAGAGAAAGAGAAAGGTAGGCATGATCCCTTTTATCCTTTAACAAATTTATTTTTAAAAATATCAAACAGACAAACAAAATATAAACAGTGACAGTAAAGAGGGACTACAAAGATCTACACACACACACACACACACACACACACACACACACACACACACACACACACACACACACACACACACACACACACACACCTTTATGTTAAACTTTTTAAATTTTTTGGAGCATGAAACAAACAAAACTTTCAGGGGTTGGGGGGGGGGGGAGTGAGGACAGGAGGTGGAGGGGTGAGCGGAAGAGGGGTGTAGGTAGAAAGAGGGTTCACCTCTCTAGTTTTGTCTAGCAAGCTGACATCCCCGTCATCCTGTTCACACGTCTCGCTAGACACTTTGCTGGCAAAGACGGACGCCACGCGAATTGGAACAAGGGGCACCTCACGAGGAATGATGTTCAGGCTCTCACTGCGTGGACACTGCCAGATCTGAAAGATACACAACACTGCATCATGATTTATGAAGCTTAGTATGACCAATTCTCCTCTGACTTCCACTGCATTTTATTTCAACCGTAAGAAATACATGTACATACACATTACAAATTCTTAACTCAGAAAGACTGCTTAATATCATGTACAGCATTTTCTACACTGATGTAGACCCACAGCCTGGATTATACAGGCACTTTAACCGACTGCTTGGCTCAAAGGGCAGCTAACTGAACACAACACACGCTCACATGAATTTCACACATTCTCTGGACATCAACACTCCACAATCATGTGGTGTGAAGGGTCAGCTCAGCTTAGAGCTTAGCCTGATAATGACACCTGCTTCTGGATTTACATGTATCAGGATAAAACAGAACTGTTCAGCATACCTTGATTTTCTTGAAACATCTGTTGCGCACACTGTATCGAGATTCACAAACGTACACATCCTTGTCTGGAATGCTCTGGACACACAAATAAAACGAAAATAATACAGTCATGCTGTACATGCAACATGCACGCAGCACAGTTGACGTGTGGGATCAATTTCAAAGCACCTGGTACAGCACAGTCAGAGACCGGCATAAATTCCAATAAAGTTATTTGCAAAAAAGGAGAAAGAAAGGTGCAAAACATGACTGTACAAAATATACAAGACAGACGATTGTACATGTATTATATCATTTTTGGAGGGAATGAAAGGAAGAATGTGAACTATTTATATCAGATCATATTTCACCTGGAAATATTGCTCAGAACTAGAGCTCACCTCTGGTTTCATTTTGAAGTAGTCTTTCACAAACATGACACAGCAACGCCCCATGATCTGCGACATGTTGATCTCATGGGATGTCTCTGTCTTGAACACCTCCTACAAAAAAACAACACACACACACAATCAGGACATTTCTCTTCTGGAGGAAAAAAAATAAAGAAAGCTGTGGTAGAAATACATATGTATATTTACAGAGGATGAGCCATAGATGGAGAGAAAAAAGTTTAAATGGTGGCGTAGGTGGTAGGGACAGTTGGATTGGGTGGGGGGTGGAGTTGTTGATTATTGCTTAAGTTTACCTTCTCTAAGAATTTTCGAGTCGCCAGATGGTAAGTTTCGTTTGGACGGTAGAACCAGCTGCCCTTGATCATCTTGGCTCCATTCTCGTCTGTCTGGAATTTTTCTATCACCATAACATGGGGCTCCAGATTCTCCTCCCTGTCGCAAGTACAATGATTGATAAAACTGCTGATAAATAACGATAACAATGCTGATAACTAACACATGGTAAAATACACCCTAATGAAAGACTTGGATTCCTGCTTGGTTGTGTTTCGCATACCATGTGAACCAAAACAGCTTTCACAAACCATCTCAAAGTCTTAGTAACACTCTTAGTGTTCTTTAGGAGTTCTCAGGCTCTTTGTCAAAAGATGTTCCTCTTAGCCACTGCAACCATTTCTGTGACTTTGAAACTTCTAATAGTATAAAAAAAAAAGACTTTCCACACTTGTACTGCACGTCAATACGACGCAATAAGTCACTAAAGAAAGCCACCAATCAGGGCTAGATGGGGTTCAGTCCGAAAACCAAATAATGTCATCTCAGTATGCAGTACGCTTCTAAATATGTAGAACAACATATATATATGCCACTGGAGTCACTATAATGGTTTCAGATGCTATATTGTGCCTCAAGTGATTGATTCTGATGCACGGATCAAGTGCATTCAATGAAACGTTTTCCACAGCGTTGTTGTATGCCTGACAAATGTATTGAGAATCTAAATGAACCCAAACAGTTTTCACGAGTCTAAAAAGTGATCTAGCTTCCAACAGGCAGCAATGCCATTCCATTTGTTGCCAGGCAGGACTAAAATACTCATCATGCATGCATCAACACACACACGCGCGACAGCGCATGCGCACACACATGCACGCACGCACGCACACACACTGCTGCTGTATCTCTCTAGCTCTTCTGGAAAGCACCGGAACACCCAAAACATGCAGTGATGCACTTACCTGGGCTCAATATACACAAAATCTCCAACTCTGTACGTCTGATCCTTGTACACTGTCTCCGTCTCACTGTCACCCGCTTCATCTTGGCTCTGGAACAGGAGACACAGTATGATCAGAACAACTGCAAATAATGCGAGTAAACAGTCAACACTTTTACTTTGCACGCACTCACACACATTCATGTTTTGCATGCACACACTTGTCTGTTTGCAGGTCTGCCAGCATGCATGTATGAACCAGGGTTTGTGGGGGGAGGGGGAGAGAATTACGAAAATGATGATGCTTATGAAAAATCTGCTAGCACAGTGCCTGTAGGCATCACTATCTTGCAAGCAGTCCTCAGAGACAGAAAGAGCGAAACGAAAGTGAGAGAGGGAGACAGAGAGAAAGAGAGAGAGAGAGCCAACCCATTCCCTCAGATCAAGTCAAATGCAAAGCGAACAGCAGGCTGCTAGCTCAAGGTGACCCTTCCCACCGAGAAACGCAAAACTAACTGGCTTTACTTCATCTGTTTTTTCCTCCGTCTCTCCTCCCTTCTTCTTCTCCTCTTCCTCCTTTGGCTCGGACGTCTGCTTCTCTTTTTTCTCCTCTTCTAGGGCAGCGTTCAGGTGGCGTTCCGTGTAGCTGAGGGCAGGCGTCAGCAGCAGCTCACCGTTTTTGCACAGCTCATCCCTGATCTTGATGAACAGCATCTGCATCTCAACGGCATCCTCATACAGCTGGGAACAGGTCAGACAAAGAGCAGGGATTAAAAATCTCTGTTTGTAATAAGCTCTTAGGGGAAAACTGCTGCTTACAAAGCTCCAAGACTGTTTGTCAAATGAAGAGATGTTCCTTTTGACCACTGCCACCATTTTCGTGACTATGGCTTCAATGGAAAGTTTTCCACAGCATTGTTGTATGCCTGACAAACATACAGGGTGAGTGGTGGTCTAATAGGTAGCACGTCGGATTTAGCCGCTGTGCTACTGAACGGCCGTCACCAACGTCATGGTGATGAAGCGTGGGTTTGAGCCCAGGTCGAGATTGTGATATGTGATACCGGTTTTTCCTGGCTGCCGGGCTGATCATCGGGGGGGTTTCTCTCCGGGTTATCCGGCTTTCCTCCCCCAGCAAAATTGTAAAAAAAAACATAGGATAGGTATTGGGTGGCGCTGCACCACAATGACGCGCTTCCCACAGGGAACTTTGTGGCTTGCGCGGCTTTAACCCTTAAAAACTCACTCACTCACTCCCACAGGGGAAGCAGCCTGAATTTCCCGAAAGGGATAATAAAGTAGTAACAAAACCAAAAAAACCCCTAAAAACTGAGACTTTAAAATGGATAGAGGACCAAAACGAGGAAAAGTGTGCAGCATTTAGTGACTAAGTGGCAAAGCCAGGAGCGCACATCTACACAGCAGACTCGCTATGCTAGGGGTGTCCGACCCATGCTGTCCTGGAATCTTTTTAAAAAAATTATCTACTGAAATCTGTGCAATTTTGCGCATTTTTGGCATGATTATAAGTGCTTCAGAGGAGAAAACACTTTTTAAGGGGAGAAAAACTTTTAGCCAAACATGGCAGTCTGCCAAAACGTGGAAGATTTTAAGTCCTGGAAGAGGTTATCACAATGACTGCAAATTCTGTACTGAGTATTTTGTTGTTGGCATTTCTTCGATCTATCAAATCTATGGCACTTCATCCCACCCGCCACTCCGCTTTTTTTGTCTTTTCTTTTTTTGTGGGTGATGATAGTAGAGTTCGAACCTGAGAATCTGTGCGGCTGACTTTCCTTGCTCTCTCAAACACTTTGAACATGTCTTCCTGGAAACGATCCATCCTCCTGTAGCGACCCTGGGTGAGCAGAAAACAATACAAATGAGCTAAAACGTCAACAGACCAAGGACATATACTGATGGCAACACAATTAGCAGGGAAAGACCTTGGGACGTTACTTTCGGAATTTTCAGACATAATGATTAACCCTCATTGCATCAACATCAAACATACGTGAAGAAATCCACCCAGACAGACTGACAACTGCAGAAATTTCAACTCACCCTGTCAATGTTCCGTTTAATCTGGTCAAAGGTCAGCAGCCTCCTGAAAGAGAAATAAAAATATAAATAAATTAAACAATAATACAGTCAGAGAAGAAAATGAAACTTACAAAAAAAAAATACAGCCTCACAATCTGAGCCAGGTGAGAAAACATGATTTGAAAATTATATATATATCAACACTTCTCACTCTCCGGGGGGAAAAAAAAAACAACGAAAGAAAAAGAAACTTACTCAGCTGGCTCCTCGTCACCTGGTAATTTTGCTCGCTCAACAAGTTCTGGCAGCTCTCCAAATGAGTCGCTGTAACATCGACCCTCGTCATCCTGTGACAGAGAAATATAAATGTACAGTAATATCCAGCAGTTTCCATCAACAGTTACCCCTTAAACTATGTAAACTGAACAGATGAATATATGTCATGAGGGAGGTACGGTGCAGGGGAAAGCGATTATTCCAAATTTTACCAATACCACGAAGGACAGACTGACAACGTATAAAGTCAGCAAGCCTCTTCCGTGAGTTGTACATGGCAACGAAGAGATCGATCAACCAATGAAATTCACCTGCGAGTTGTACGTGGAAATAAAAAGATTGCGGATGAGTTCCTGCACCAGGGCCTTGACATCAGGGACGTCGTTTGTGCCATCAGCGGTCAGCTCCACCTTCTTCTCAAACACAACTCTCTGCAGTGTTAGAGCATCCTGCCAGAGAAAAGTATTGTGTACTATCAATGGGAAAGCTCAAAACGACCATAATGTCAGCAAAATCATAAAAAACTACACATTTATTGGTGTGCATGAATAGGTTCATCCAACATATCTCTTATGCTCTTGTGAGACCACCAAACCTGGCACTGAAGATCCCCATACAAAGACTATGCCTCAAATTAACGGACAGACCTGAATAAAAACTGAATCAAAAAGGAGGAAACAGCAACATCTGATCATGTGTACTGACCTTGTAGATGATCGACTCTGGCTCATTGTACTTGCAGGCGTTGTCAAACATCTGGACGAAGTCGGCCACCATGTCCTCCACACTTTCGTACTGGTTGGCCAACAGCTTCTGCTGGACGCGCTGCATGTCCATCGGCTTCTTGATCACCTCGTAGTAGTCAGGATAATCCTGGGCACGGTGAAAAGGGAAAGATCCACACTGTTTCACACTGTTAGAATAGTTGTGCTATCCACTGCAGAAGATTTTCTTACCAAAACAGCAAGGTATGGGGACCATGTATGATGCCGGTACAGTAGTGCATTCAAGGTAACGTAGACAAACCAATACCCCCCCCCCCCCCCCCCCCCACAAAGAAAAAGAAAGAAAAAAGAAAAGAAAAGAAACAAAACACATGCACACCACGGACTCAAGAAACCCTGACAAAACCAGTTTCATCCTATATCCACCCTTGCCGCATACAGCACAACTGAGTATTGACAAGAACAAACATATGGAAACTTCAAAGACTGTCTATGATTAAGGACTAACGCTCTTGAGAGGCAGTTTGATGAAGGGTGCTGACAGTGCCCTGCCAGCCTTGTCCTGATAATCACGCACAGACTCGTACAGATCTTGCAGCTTCTGGGATAGTGGGGACGAAGCCTTCGACTTGGACCTGCACATCAAGACCAAATTTCACAACCTGCACGAACTCCTTGACGTTATCAACTTAACACTGATCTGTAACAGTATGGTGTTGGTAAAGTCATTTATTGTCCCAGTTTGGGCAGTTTGTTTTCAGTGGCAAAAAAAACAAAAACACCAACAAAAACCAGCAGATACATGTATACACCTCTCCCCCCCCCCCCCCCCCCCCCCCCCCAGCACAAGCACACACATGTACACTCCCATGCACAAGCACACATCCACACTGTTTCTTCTGTCATTCGAGAACTGTTTTATCTGTCATTCGAATTTTTCCTTCTCATAATTATGTGGCACCGTTCATTCAGGCCGATCGTTGGGGGTTCTCTCCAGGTACTCCGGCTTCCTCCCCCTCTGCTTTGGAAATGTTCAGCCCACCAAATTTGAAACATAAATGCAATTCTAAATTCCAAAATTTAAATAGCTGAGCTGACCCTTCACACCACGTGATTGTAAATGTAATGTGTTTATGTTCAGTGTGAGAGAATGCACGTGATTCACGTCAGCATGCGTGTTGGGTTCAGTTCGCGGCGCTTTGAGCCGATTCATGTAATTGGGTAAAGCGCCTATACAATACTCATTATAATTTTTTTTTTTTTTAATTATTCTGTAGTCTGATGGCCGATGGGACAAAAACTGAGTCTACTTCTGGTGGTAAACCGAGGGACCATGAATTGCCCGCAAGAGGGCAGGTACTCAAAGTGAAAGGTATGAGCATGGGTAGTGTCCCGTGTGACCTGGAAGGCTTTTTTGTGTTCACTGTTCATACAGGGCTTGAGTTGAAGCCCTCAAGCTTCCATCCTGCAGACTCTTGACACTGAGAGACAGTAGCTCTCAGCTTGTTGATATTTGACAAAGTCAGCCCTCCATACCAACAGAGGAATGAGAAAGTCAGAAACACTTTCCATGTGGCAGATGTAGAAAGAGACAAACAGAGATGGTGATGATGATGGAACTTTATTTATCAACGGTAAAAGTTTAGACAGAGAATGTTCGTCAGTTTACAAACTTGCCGTTGCTAAGAGAGGGAGAGAGAGAGAGCAAGAGAGAGAGAGACAGAGAGACAGACGGAAGAAAACAAGGTGCATACCGTTTGCTGGATACTGCACGTGACTGGCTCATGTTGCGCCACTTGGCGCGAAGGATGCGATCAAGCGTGTCAGCGTCCTGGTACACCTGTGAGCCCTCTTCGTTATAATGGCGAGCATTGTTGAACATTAGTTCAAAGTCACACAGCAGGGCCTGTTCAGTAGTATACTGCAACCACAAAACAAAATTCAGAAGTCAGAATGCAGAGCAAAACTGAATCAAAAGGGACTGGTACCCGGTGTTGGAGATTATTTCTACTCAATCATCTGGTTCTGTTCGTCAAGGGTTCAAGTGTTCTAGTATCTCCACTTATGATGAGAACCATCTGAAAATGTTTTTACTTGTAAAATTAATTTTTCCGAAGGTGTTACTATAGAAATACTAAGTTTTATAGTACATGTAACACTATCAGGGAATATATTCACAGGAATAAATGTATTTTTACTTCTAAAATTAATTTTTCCTAGAATACTTACCCGATGGTGTTATTATAGCAATGCCAGGAAGATTCTAAAGTAACACCATCAGGGAAACGTATTTGCAGGAATAAATGAACTATTACATCAGTAAATTATGCAATTTAGAAAACTGCCAGAAAATTCAAACAGGTAACTGGGTAGAATAAGCTGGTCAAGGTAAATGGTGCGGACATGTTCCGTGAGAGCAAAGAGGGAAGGGAAGCAAATGACATGACATGCAGCCAGATTCTGACTAACAAGCCGGTGCACTCAATCACAGTACACCCGTATTCCGACAGACAAATCATGAGTGTGGGATTGTGGGAAGTGTACTGTCTGCAGTGGCAGTGCTGTCCACGCAAACCTTGTCTGCCTTGATCTTGGCTTCGATCATGGTCATATCGATGGGTTCCATGATGACCTGGTAATAGTCCGGGTAATCCTTGCGTGACGGCAACACCATGAAGATTGGACGCAGCAGTCGTCCGTTCACATCCTGCGGCAAAGGAGGAGAGTATTAGCGACAGACAGGCTTGCCACTGCATACTTAGTCCTTAATTATGTAGATCTGCTCAAATGGACACGGGAATGTGGCTTAGCAGTTAAGCGCAGGCCCGTAGCTCCTGAGGCATCAGGTTTGAATCCTCTTGCAGGCAGGAAATTGGTCCGGGATTTTCCCTCATCAAACCGAGTCAAAATTTGCATTTAGACTCATTTACGTTTACTGTCTAAACTTCATGTGCAGAACTCAGAAACACAAGTGGGAGCATGAATATGAAGGGTACATCATCACTAAACCTAAACTAGCTAATTTCATTAAGAAAGGGCCTTGACCTAACTGGTGCAGCTGCAAGTGCTAGCTGCATCAGAATAGCTGAGATCTTTGCATGGACAGACACAGACATGTATCTCTTCTCATCAGAGCACCTCTCATTCTGTACATTAACTAGCGAAAACGTCACAGTACATGTACTGAACTTACAGTGTACTCAAACACCGTTTTGTACAAAATGTTCAGGCGTTTCTTCAACCCGCCATCTTCAGGCGTCTTCTTGGGCGTCTTTTTCTTCACGTCAACGTCGGACTTGCGACCTTTGGGCTTGGGTGTCACAGCGATGTCTTCCTCCTCGCGACCCTCCTTCTGCACAGACATCATCGCTAAAACATCACACACGAAACACGAGTACCTGTGTTGAATAAACCAGGCAGCTGAAATACTGGAAACTGTAGAAAATCTGGATTTTTTCCCCATCTGTGGCAATGCCTTCTCTGCCAAAAGAATCTTATCATAAAGCTCTATTATATCTGTCATAATGAGAACCTAGATGAGTCTTCAAATGCCTGCAAGTGAGAGCAAATTTTTGTTTGCCTATTAAGTATTTTTACTGCTGTTTTGTAGCTGTTTATGAATGCAAATAATACTCATGTTTCACAGATTTTTTTTTTTTTTTTTAAAAACCCTAAGCATTTCTTGCACAATCTTGTAAGAGTCCAAGCTTTGATGGCTGAGACTCTGGTATATTATGAGAAAAATGATGAAGGTGACATTCTGGATGTTCACAGCAGAAAAACGGACCAACCTGTCTGGCAAATCTATCAAAAACAACAACAACAACAAAAAAACCAAACAACAACAACAAAACCAACAGTTTTTAGGTGCATGTGTTCATCTACCCAAAAGTTCCATAACTAAGCATCAGTCACATGCTCTGAGTGCGCGGTACACTATCAATGTTCCTGACACTTGTGTTCTGGCACTCTTGGTAGATCTATCTACCTGCTACCATGTGCGGAAAACATTTCCATTTCACAACTACAAGTAGACTCATGATATCACACTTTCCTCATGGAATCCCAACAAAGTTTGAGTTAAGGTAATAAATGATCGTGGAAACTAAATCTGAGGAGAGCACGGCAACAGAAACAGAAAAGCAAAGCAGCAGCCGCAAATTATTTTTAAATTTATCCCAGTACGTGCTGAAATGTTAAATCCCCTGTATATACAGCATGTGAAACAAACTCAAAATATATATACTGAATAACCGCAACAAAAATCTTGCAAGAGCATAAAATCGATATAAAGAAAAACACTAACTACAGTATGTTTGAATCATTCACATAGATGTTTCACTGAAATCAGCAAAAAGGAAATTCACAATCACATGTACTGATGTAGTCCTCCGTAATGTGAAGTGGATGTAAGGACACAAAATGTAATCATACATATCTACAGTTCAACTGTTACTATGTGCTCTTTCTAATGGCACATTCTAGTTCTCTGTACATGTTTTCAGTGTGTATGTGTGCATGTGTGTGTGTGTGTTTGTGTGTGTGTGTGTGTGTGTGTGTGTGTGTGTGTGTGTGTGTGTGTGTGTGTGTGTGTGTGTGTGTGTGTGTGTGTGTGTGTGTGTGTATGAGCGCAAGTTCACACTGCTGAAGGGAAAAGGTAACTCATATGGGAGCAGCCCTTGTTTTTAAACAAAAGGAAAGTGTAAATCTACAGCAAACACAAATGTAAACACCTCAAGCGACAGTATCCAATTCAGCACACTACAGAGATGCCATAAATTTCTCCACAAAACCATCTGCATGCTGACTGCAAAATTGTTGTTGAAATGTCATCTTTTAAACTGGGTTCTCAGATGTCAAATAAAGATGGTTAAACTTTTGATACTGAAGACCATATGCGCTTACCAAAATAAAATGTTTGGGGAAATGGAGCTAGGGTTGATGGACAAATTAAGAACCGTTTCAATCAATGTAACCTGTTTGCTGTGTGTTTTCTGTATGTTTTTCGTACGAATTCTTCTTGTTCAATGTGAAGTTCATAAAGACACTGACACAGGGTTCGTACAGGATTCTGAGAACAAAATTCAAAGACTTTTTAAAGACTTTTCAAAGACCAAAAATAAAAAATTCTAAGACCCTGCCATTAAAATGCTGCCAGTGCACGAAGTCAAAATCAAAATGGCTGTGGACGACAATGCACTCGCGCCAGTGTGATCTTAAAATAGCCAGTCATGTGTCACCACATGCGCTTTGTGACCAACCAGTGTCGACTCGCGAGCGGAGCGAAAGGAAAGGCACAGTGACTCGGCCAGAGACACGCAAGCAGTGAGCTGGCCCCGAAAATATGGTCGTGGGGGAAAAAAAAAAAATCATTTCGCGATTTTTCAAAGACTTTCAAAGACATTTTTTCAAAACATTGAAATTTAAAGACTTTCAGAGACTTGAAAAAGGGTCTCCAAAATTCCAAGACTTTCAAAAACATTCAATGCCTGTACGAACCCTGTGACATCAAAAGCAACATGCTGTAACTGATTTACCACTGACTGTCGTGTTACTAAGTTGTTAGTTCTTGAATCACATTTGCACACCTACAAACACACTGTTTAAAAAAAAAGAAAAAAAAAAAAAGGGAACACAGCACAAATTCATGGCCTTACCAAATCACTCACTAAGCATAATGCTTTAACACAAACAATTCATATCAAACAAACACAGCTGATGTTTCATTTGAGCAAGGGGAGGGAGGGTAAACGAGCTTTGAGAAAGTGAGTCTGAGAGTCTTTCATTTTCAGAAGGTAAGAGAAAACTTTGTTCAACCTTGCCAATATGATAACAATGTATTCTTATCTTGCGCAAGACACCAGCAGCTGTTTCTCGAGAAGCACAAAAAAAAATTCACTTGCTGACATAATATCCTGAATAGCAATATCCGACTGAACAGAAAATGGAACTGAAAGTAAGACGTGATATTCTGTATTTAGCCGAAAAGAAAATGAAAGATCTCTCGTATTACCTGGTCACAACAACAACAATACAAACAGCATGTACAGATTACAGCTGTTTGTCTTGGGCTGTATTTTCCTACTGTTAAACTGTAACTGATTAGACAAAGACACAAACGTTTACGTGAGTAGTTTTTGTGCACAAGTAGTCGCAGCTTCTTGTTTTTTGAAAAGGCTGTTAACTCTTTGACGACAGAGCACAATTTCCGTCGTCAAAGAGTTAAACTGAAATTTGTCACTGTTTTCTTTTTCTTTTTTTTCCAGAGAGAAACTGTGTTGTTGCTGTTGTTTTTTTTTTTTGTTTTTTTTTCTTCTGTCACACACATCTAGCAGTGTCAAATCAAGCATTCACTTGGTCAGAAAACCCACACAGCTCAAATCTGACTCAAACTGGCATCTCTGATTGTTTTAGAAAAAGCTTTGGCGTTAGAAAGAGAGAGAGTAGAGGCCATGTGAAGGGGGGAAAACACACTTACCACTCCCGGAAAAGGCGTGACACTCAGCGGGGACTCTTCTGAAGTCCCGTCCTGATTGGACACAATCATGTATGTGATGCATGTATGTAATGTATGCTGGGAAGGAATGAGGATCGACCAGGGGGTGGGGGGAGGGGATGGGGAGATATTTCATACTGCACATACTATACTTGAGAGAGATGCCTACTGAGAGAGTGGTGTCTTAAGTTTAAAAGATGTTCCAACTACACATACCGGTAAACTTGAAAACAGAAACGCATGCTAAGAGTCAAACTCATTAAAAAAAAAAAAAAAAAAAATCAGAATAAGACTCTGTGAACTGGAAATTGTAAAGTATAATAAAATAAAATAAAATAAAAAACCAAAAACACAATCACGGAAACTGAAATAAATCCAACAAATTATTTACGACAAAACTGTATACAGTAGTACTCAGTACGCATTTTTCCATCAACTCTCTAAGCAAAGGAAGATTTTTGTAAAGCTAAAAGTACATGTATATATACTGATTGTGAATGAACTGATGTGTGGCAGAGTGCCTAGACCAATATCTGAGATGTGAAAAATTATAGGTCAAGTGGACATCACACTCCTCCCCCAAAACAGTTTTTAAAAAAAAAAAAAAGGGGGGGGGGGGGGGGGGGGGGAGAACATACCTTGTCAAGCTCACGCTTCTTGTCAAGCAGAACCTTCTGAAGAACGCAAGCATCCTGTGAAGAAAAAGTATGATGATAAAACATTACAAGAAGAAATTATGAGATACACAGATATCAAAATGATTGACACATCATGAAGTATCATTTCCTCCCTCTCTCTCTCTCTCTCTCTCTCACACACCCTTTTTCTCTCTCTCAAAAGTCAAAGCCTCTCTCTCACACACACATCCACAGACCTACGCTACGTTTACTGTAACTAATGACAACCACCCATTCCATCAACAGTAAACATCCGCTTCTTTTATTATGCTACTTTATTACATGTAGTATTAGCTCATGATACAGTATTCCTGTATCAAGTATTACTATACACAACCACAGGACTTTCGTGAACAATAATTGCACAGAATGATCCATGCTTTTATACCTTGTATATCATGGACTCGTCCTGGTTGTACTTGCGAGCGTTTTCAAAGATCAGATTCAGGTCACTGGCGCACTCTCTCAGCGTCTGATACTGGTTGTACTGCAAACGAGAGGAAGCTGGTGAGACTGGCTGGCACTACAATTCGATATTCTGACAAATGTTTCTGCTGTGATAAAACGCAAGCTGTCAAACAAAAGCGCCTTACAATCTAAGAACAGTTAAAAAAAAGAAGAAGTAAAAAACATAAAACAACACATTCTCTCACATACACTACGCAAAAACACCTCATAATGTAAAAGAGCACAGATGAAGAACAGAAAACGTAGGTAAAAATAATAAAGGACAAACAGAGACGAAAGCACAAATGAATCAAAACAAAGACCAAACACACAAAAAGCCCAGACAAAACAAAACACATGAGGGGAAAAAAAAAAAACCCACAGTGGTAAGACTAAGAACTAAAATTAGTAAAAACAAAAGCATAGACTGGAAGTATCAAATTCACCTTGATCTTCTTGCGAACATTGTAAAGGGACATTGGTTTCTTGATCTCCTTGTAGTAGTCTGGATAGAATCTGAGACAGCAAGTGAGCAACAACACAATAAGTGAATAATGGAATATGAGATTCTATGAGTTCACACTTTCTGCTGTTCTGCAAAGAAATTAAAAGACAAAGAAAAGCCATTACAAATGCATTATAAATTAAAAGAACAAAACACCCCTAGCCTGAAGTGTTCACAGATGGAGCACAAATTATGTGTATGATACAGACAACACTGACTTGTTTGTTTTCATCAAATCTTAATCTGTGGAAAACAAAATTTTTCATTTGGAAATTCAGTTATTGTCTTTCAGTGTCACTGAAAATCAGTTTCACACAGACATGCAAGTGGACTTAATACAGAAAAAATCAACAAAGACAAAACAAGAGAAAACTCACTTTTTGCTCGGCAGTTTCAGAAACGGTTGCGAGAGAACATCACCGGCAGGTGTACGGTAATCCTTGATGGTACAGTACAGTGCCCAGAATGGCGAGTCCGCATCCTCGAAGTCTGAATCCCCCTCAAACTCCATCTGACTAGAAGCAGTATCGTCATCTTCCGACTGGTACTTCAGAGCGGCACATACTGCTGACAACCGCTGCACTGTGGTCCTTTCTCGTGTGCTGCATCACCATGAACAAGAATTTGGGTGAGCTGCAATCTATGATTTCGCAATCTTGCTTCTTACAAAAGCAATCCAGTTTCAATGTTCCAATTATGGAGAAACCATGCATAAAGAAGCCCATCCTACGACGAGAAGCTCCCAGAGCGTCGAAAATGTTTTGAACAGAATAATGCCAAAGTGTACTCAGACCTGCCTACCCACCAAACATGACATGAGTAGTGCCAAAAGCCAAACGAGTAGTTTCCTGGCCAAATGAGTAGTCCTAACGTATCCCAACCAAAATGTGCCAGCTTGTTGCTTAAGCTACACATCAACTATTCTATTCTTTGGCTCGTTTGATTCGACTGGTTACAGTGTACTACCATAGTATCTCAGTTTGTTTTTGTTTGGTTTTTTTTAAGCCAAATTTCTTTCTACCGGGTATTTATACATCGTTAAACTTTCAATGAGGCTCGTTCAAAAAGCTGGATCGGATTTGAGGAAAAGCTAACCGCTAAATTACGTAGATTTAGGGAAAAAAAATGTGTAGTAGGGCAATTAAATGCGTAGTTGCGCAGTAAGCCCAAAATTACTTATAGTTTTCTATGGTCAATGTGTAGTGTAGGCAGGTCTGTGTACTCCCCAAAGATTATCTTACACTTCTCTTGTAAGTTATCTTTGTTTTTCTTTGTAAAATTCACCCATGCCAATTTTACAAACACACTAAACTTCTAAAGGAATGACTCACCGTAATCTTTCACTTGTCTTCATCACACCGCTTCTTTTGTACTCCAGCTCTTGTTTCTTTGCAGCAACAATCTTCTTCAGTGTGCAAGCATCCTGATAAGGGGAAACACAAAACAATGAAACGATTACCCTCAAAAGGCACCTAATTCTGAAACAGTCTGAGCACCATGCCTAATTGTCCAATAATCTGAAGACACAAATCAGGAGAATGGATTACAGTCTTTCATTTGCTGATTTAGCGATTTACCTTGAAAATGACCGACTTGGGTTCATTGTAGGTTTGAGCGTTGCGCACCATGAGGTTCAAATCTCTCTCCATCTCATCCAGGCTGTGATACTTGTTCTCCTGAATCTTCATGGCAATTGTCTTCAAGTCGATCGGGCTTCGGATAATTCTGTAGTACTCAGGGTATTTCTACACAGAGAAACAAAAGTTTTTTTTTTTTTTTTTTAGGCTAAGCATGTGTGTGTGTGTCTGACTGAAGTCAAGGGGAAATCTCCTGCTGTATCACTTCACATCATCTGGTATATATATATCCGTAGGAGAAATAAATTTTTATTGCATGTCAGCGCTGCAGCTGTCACTTTATGAGCTACAGGTGAACAAAAAGCAAGGAAGAAAAAAGTCACCCTCATCCTGCATAGCGAAACAATCAAACATTACCAGCGGCATGTGCAAATAAAAAAGGTGCTGAACAAGAGTTCTTTTCAATTTTATTCGAATGAAAAAGACTGCCACTACAGCCAATGGGTTCAGGAAAAAGATCAGAACACCAACAGCTCCAAACACGCCTTGAGGACAACAAGCAAAACACATTTTACTACAATCTGTACATTTTTTACTAGAACCCTTCTTCAAGGGACAAAGGGAAAGATACAGAGACGCGCTATCTCATCTCAATTCATGGAGATCATCGGCACTAAAGTTTTCTTTTTGGCTGGAATGTGTTCAGCCAGGAATATCAACCTCTCATCTATTTTCTATAGAAAAGACGCTTTGCACGAATGTTTAACACTGGTTCTGGTTTTCAAATCTCAAATTTCCAGGTACAAACTCCTTCAACTATCCAAATATCCCACCTGACAGTAATTTATTGCTTTACTGTAACACAAATCAAACCATGGCTGTGTTCCACTGGCAGTACCACATACCAGTTTACTTGGCAGAAGCTGGAACATCTCACTGATGTCACGTTCCCCATCGCGCGCGGTCATCACCGCTGCAAACAGCTGCTCCAGCTCCTCACTCAAATCTGTGCGCGAGTCGGATTTTCCGCCTGGGGTCTCGGCATCGGATCTGTCCAAGTCACCCTCCATCTCAGCATCCTCGTCCTTGCTTTCATCGTGCTCTCCCTTTTCTTCTTGAGAGGCTCCAACGTCCAGGGGCTTGGTGCCGACAGGGGTCTCTGGGGGCTGAAGGAAAGGTACGTAAAAGTTAAATTTCAGACTTAAAATAGTAAAAAATAAATTTGAAAAAAAAAAAAAAAAACACCCTGAAGAAATGGATTAAGGGACTATTCTTCAGATACCTCATCTGCCTCCATTTTATCCTGTTCGTCATCAGCCCCGTTCTGGGAAGCCTGTTCCTCTGACTGATAGTCCTCAATGTCCGTGGCATCGCTGTCAGACCCAGCGGTGCTTTCCCCTTTCTGCGCAGTACTGGCCCCTGAGTGATCCTCAAAATGATCAGCGAGCTCCCCGAACGTCTCCTCCAGCAGCTCCGCCTTCACTTCTTCGTACAAGTCCCACAGCTCGCACGCATCGCTGAACTCCTGAGAGTCTTTCTGTGAAGATGAAAAAAGTAATCAAGTGTAAAATGCACTTAGAACGAGAGAGTGACCAATGTGCTAGTCATTACATTCACAGAACTTTTGGGAGTCAGCAGGAATACTGAATGTAATCACCGATAAGGTATACCTGATTATATTAAACTGACAGTGAAATTCCTATTCCCTACAAGCATGAAGGTTTACATAGATCTATCCAGCGGTATAATGACAAGCCATGTGAACTTCACCCTGCAAATGCATGACCGCTAATCTACACATAATTCAGGTTTAACTATAGATTTGTTTCTCATGCAATTATCATACTTTTCCTATGTTTAAATTACAAACTGCACAAAGATTTTCTGCCTTCAAACTTTATCATAGATGACGTGTCTGTGACCAGCACACATGCAAAAACACACACACACTGACAAAAATATTTACAAGAAAAGATGCAAGAATATTCACAATAAACTGCCCCCCCCCCCCAAAAAAAAAAACAAAAAAAAAAACAAACAAACCCAAAAAACAACAACAACAACAAAAACCTCAACAGTAAACTATCCATGCTGATAAACATACGCTGTAGTAGGCCTTGGCATTATTGACCATAAGGAAAACATCTGCTGTTAGCTGATCAATGTCATCATATTCATCTGTCTTCAGCTTCTGCTGGATCTTCAGCAAGTCGATCGGTGTTGTCACGACGTCATAGTAGTCTGCTGCAGTCCTGCACACATACATGTCAAAAACAAACAGCACTAGACTAGTGTAAGTGTCTTCTAGTAAATTATTGGCACCACTGCTTTGTATTCATTTTGTTTCTTTTCATTCACTCCTGTGCATTCTACCAGTGACATGATGTCTTGTCTGATCTTGTGGTTTGTGACGTAATATGTTGCCTGTGATGTCATGTCTGACACAGTGTGACATTGTCTGATGGGGGTTGGCAGTGGTTCAACAGGCCATTACACCAAGCATTTATCTGCACTTTGTTTGCATGGCCATCACAGCATTAATACGTGTCAGTGAAAATGAATCACAAAGCAAATAACCTGTGCAATAGGTTCCTACTAATCCTAGTCAAGTCTTCTGTGCGGTGCTTAAGGTTGCCCTGGCCTTGAAGTCAAGCATTCCAAAGCTAATAGGAAAACAAAGTTTTATCAATGTATTTTATTTACTGATTTTGTTTTCATAAGTACATGAGTGCATACCTCCGTTTTGGTACTCTGATGAAAGCCTCACAAAGAAGGTGTCCTTCCTCTGACTTGGCGTTCCGGATTGTGTCGTACAGTTCTTGACAAAGCTCTTGCTGTGAAAACAGACATTGATCAAATGTAAAAAAACAGACGGTGATCAAATATATACTGGTTTAAAACAGAGATAGTGATCAAAATAAAACATGCCTCTGAATCTGTGCTATCAAAATTTCACAGTATCTGACAGAGCTAGAGTTCAAATTTAACTACATGTACTTAAAGGCCGCCAGTCAAACTATAATTTGATAGGGGGCCTTTGCTGATCAATGACTAGCGCCTACTGCACGGTCCTACTAATTACCGAAAACAACGAAACGACCGAAAACAACTCTATTAAGAATAGAATGCAGTTCAAACATAGAAATAACAACACACAAACATGATTAAAGGTGAAAAAAGTGGCCTTAAAAAAGCTAAAAGAAAAAAAAAAGGTGATATTGCAGAAAATAACCAGTCCGGACCAGAGTCGCTTCCCTTGGGAGACACGTTCATTTCGTCCTGTTCTCTTGGAGTGAATAAGTACTTTTTTCCTTTAAACTAGTTTAATGCCTCTTTTTTCACCTTTAACCATGTTTGTGTGTTGTTATTTCTATGTTTTAACTGCGTTCTACCCGTATTAAGAGTTGTTTTCGGTTGTTTTCGGTAATTAGTAGGACCCCCTACTGCACTAAATCACGTGCTACTCACAAATCTTCCCCAAATGCCCTTTAAAGCCACTGTTACCTACTATGTTAGTATCAGGAACATTAACAAAGTAGTGCCAATGGTTGTCCAGTATGCTTTTACTGACTAAAGTCTTAATCATAATAAAACTGGTGCTATTGACAATTGTAATAATTGAAAATTGAAAGATTTAACACTGAGTGCCAATGCCTGTGATCAGAACATGAGGCAGCTCAGTAAATATAATATTTGCTACCACTGTCTACTAGTACAAGTGACAACTAAATCAATTTACACTCTTTTTCAAACCAGTTCAACTCCAGCACTCGGGCAACACTTACTGGGTCATACTGCAACACTTTCTTCTTTCTCTTCACGGTGTGACTGGGACCCGGGGAGTCTTCCCTGTCGTCCTTTCCCTCTCCTCTCTTGCGCTTTGTTGGCATTTTGCTTCTCTATCTTCTATATCACTTTCAGGTCTGAAGGAAATCATAAATTTAACATGTGTACACTAAGTGGTAAGTCGAGAAAGAAAAGTTCATAATTTTCAAGTGTACGTGCTTGTCAGTGTGTTCCACGGTGTTGGTGTTGTTGTTCAATGTTTTACTTCTGGTTATGAGCATAGATGATATAGGTGTGCTTCGATAAGTCTGTTATAAAAGTGCATGTATGCAAACTGATTAGTAGGAGAGGTTCGGTTAGTGGTCTCCCGTTTTCCAGCACAGCTGTATCGATCAACGGAAACAAAGAAAATGCCAAGACTTTCGTATAATTTGGGGAAATTAAACGGATCCCATGGCAAATACTATTATTGTTGGTTATAGTAAGAAGCATAAACTTATGGAATATCTAAATCCAGGTTAATTACGGTACCTTATTTCGGATTAATACAAAAAGTAGAGCATAAAAACATTCAAGTGGCATCGGCGTCAAATATGCCGCCATGATGGACAGGAAATTCCTGCTTACGAGAAAGTACGTGATTGCTTTCATGCCAAGCATAAGTAATTTTATTATGAGTTATTGATGCGTTTTTGTGATCTGTTGGCTGTTTATAGTTGAGGATAGTAATCGTTAAGTAAAAAGTCTCAAGTTTAATGAAATATTTTCAGGAGTCAAGGGAGATAACCACACCCACGTGGTCCTGTTTTGGAAAGTATCAACATGGTTGGCATCAGTAGGTATCCTAACAACTAGTTGCTTTCTTGATCGCTCTAATTAGTGGTGTCTGATCATACAACAGAGTTAAAACTTTTGTCTCATGTCTTTACTATAGGCGATGGCTTTACTCTTTTAGAAAGCGTTCTTTCCTTTGCTATGCCGGGAGCAATTGCTCTAGAGCTCTCTCTCTCTCTCTCTCTCTCTCTCTGCTGTTGGTCCTACACACACACACACTGTCACACACACGTGTGCATGTTAATCAAGTTTGCCCAGAAGAGTTGGTCTCACATACTGTAAGATCTATCATTTTCCATCTGGTAGCCTTACCTTTCTACTGTCATTGTCAATAGTCATCATTCGTCAACAGTCATTGTCAAGAGTCACAGTTGAGATAACGATTGTAAATGTGCTGATCATTTGCATTCCCTCAGAGAAAAAGAGCAAGCGAATGACAACAAAGAGGAGGGTGAAAATTGAAAAAAAGGTTGGTTCCTGTCAGTACTTTCTATCTTGTACATGTATACATGTGTATAAATTTGGTTAGATCATCATACTTAATACAGTAATACTAATAGTGACTGGACCAATGCCCATCAGTGCAGCAAAAGTAAGATCATTTGTCTAATGACATTTTGTCAACAAGATTCTTTTAATGACGTATTGTCAGAGATACATATATATATATACATCTTCAATCTCTGTGATATTGTCACCACTAATTGCTTTAAAAAAAAAAATTGTTTAAAACCATTCAGAATTTGTCACTTACCTCAGTCCAATTCAGTGTCCACTCGTGTGGTGCATGCTTCATGAAACAATCCATGCTCGTTGCGCATGAGCAGAAAAGGCAGAGGGAAAAAAATGCTTCTTTTTAAATTACAAAGAAACAAAACCTATGTGTTTTGAGGTGGGGATTATTCTTGAAATACATGCAGTTTGTCTTTCAATGGATTTATTAGGTCAAAGAGCACAACAAGAAGAAAAGGAGGGAAGCGAGGAAGAATCCTAAGAAAGGTAAGCCAGAGATGCTTGTTTATTTCATAAATGAGGTTGAGTATTGTCAGTAACATGCAGTTACTATTTTACATAATGTAGCATAAGTGGTTTATTGTCATTTAGATGATTTTTGGTACAGCATATGGTGGATACTCTGTAAATATTGGCGTATTCTAATTCATTGACCGAGGTTATTGTTTAATGTTAAAATGGTGGTTTATGGCTCTAGTTCAGGTTAAGGTTCAGTGACTGGAAATGTTTTCAGTATTATTTTTTGTTCAGCCTCATAACTCTAGGTATAACCAGATTCAGCATTCCAACTTCCCGCCTGTTCTCGCGCGCTTCGCGAGACTTGAATGCGAAGCCTGCACCAGTCGAGCATGTCGTACAGCAGACGACAGTACAAAAGTAGCGTGGTGTGTTGGTTTTTCGCAGCTTTTGCGTTTGAATTCGAGGAGTGTAAATAAGAAGCTGGTTCAGCGTGACGGAGATGGATGCCATTAGACTCTGGAGAGTGCCCGTTCTACAGAATTTTCTGCGCGAAAGGTGTTTGAAAACAACAGGCAGCAAAGAAGAACTCATGGCACTGGTTTGGGCGTGCCACATTTTTGGAAAGGAGCCGGTGCCTTCAGCATCGGAGACAACAAAAATCCTCGCAAAAGAATATGCGGCACTGCTGGTAGTGAACGGGAAAAGACTTCCAGGCCCCTTTACCGAGCTTAAAGAAGGGTGGCAAGACGAATACGCCTGAGAGAAGTGGCCACCAACCTGCTATGCGGCGCGAGAACAGGTTCGCGCATGCATACTCGTAATGCCGAAAAGGTTTATAGGTGCTTTTATTATGTTGCACTTTGCCCCAAATCATATCGCCACTTAATAATAATAATGAGTATTGTATAGGCACTTTACCCAATTCCGTGAATCGGCTCAAAGCGTCGCGAACTGAACCCAACATGCACGCTCACGTGAATCACATGCTTTCTCTCAACACTGGAGATAAACACATTACAATCACATGGTGTGAAGGGTCAGCTCAGCTATTTAAATTTCGGAATTTAGAATTGCGTTTAATTTATTTTTCAAATTTGGTGGGTTGAACATTTCCAAAGCAGAGGGGGAGGAATTAAGCCAGAGTACCCGGAGAGAACCCGAATGAACGGTGCCACGAACAAGAAGGAAAAATTCTCTGCTTGGAGTGGGACTCAAACCCCCGACCTCTTGCATTGGTGACAAGTCTCTTAACCACTAGATCACCGACCACTTCAGCTATATATGTGTAATATGCTTGTCGGTGTTAAGCCAGTGGTGTAAACACATTTTTCTTGCTGTCTTTTTCAGGCAAAAGGAAAGATCCAGGAATCCCGAACAGTTTACCGTTTAAGGAAACTGTCTTGAAGGAATTAGAGGACAGAAAAAGACGAGTGTGTACAGCCCTCTTTTCTTTCATTTATTTATTCATTTATTTCATTTTAAAAAATGACTTCCTTATAATCTATTAATTTATTTTGTGGTTTGGTCACTTATGTGACATGGTCATAATATGTCATCCTGACCATCTAGGTTTTTCGAATATAATTCTGGTTTTTAATATTTCTGTGTCTGATTGCAGGTTGAAGAAGAAAGGCAGAAACAGAAAGAGAGGCGTGCAAAGGACAGGGAGAAACTGCAGAATAAGAAGAGAAATTTAGCAGACATTGTCAAAAATGCAGACAAACGTCAGCTGGAATATGAAAGAAAGGTGTGTTGTCTCTCACTCTCTGCCCCCTCCCCCCCCCCCCCCACACACACACACAATTATTTATTTCAGTACATGTAGTATGTTTGGTGTTCTCTTACAGTCAAAACATCATTGGTACTGATTCCTTATATTATTTGTTGAAAAAAAAAAAAAAATCCTTTGAGGCTTGTCGTATCTCATCTTGCCTTGTGAAATCAACGTCTGTTCTCACTGTTTCCAGCAAGCAGCGAAGGCAAATGGGGGTGAAAGAAACAGCAGAGATGTCCCGGAGAGGTCTTTGAAGACATACTTTAAAGAGTTCAAAAAGGTACCAGGCATACAATGTATGTGTTCTGAATGTTAGTTTTGGCTGCAGCATTTTTGCTTGTGTTGGAGGGAACAATCTAACATTCAAAGACTTGGCATGTACACTTTTACACACTTGTAACAAACAAACAAAATTCTAAATTCTAGCATCAATTTAAAGTCAGCTTTTGTTTTATTCCATTTTTTGTTTACTTGTTTGTCTTTATAATATATAACATGAGGCCAAGTCCTTTGCAAAAATGAACAAGAATGAACTTGTGTAAGATTTTTTGCAGGTGGTGGATGCTGCAGACGTGGTTTTGGAAATCTTGGATTCAAGGGACCCCCTGGGGAGTCGCTGTCATGAACTGGAGACCTCAGTTCTCACTTCTGATACCAACAAGAAGCTTGTGCTTGTCCTTAACAAGATTGGTAAGAAAGAAAGTTGAAGTTGACTTCTTTTTTTTTTTTTTTTGGAAAGAGTAATGTTGAAGATACAAGTCTGGCCCAGTTGAAATGTGAACAAGAATAAACTTGTGTAAGATTTTTTTGGTCAGATATGGTCAGACTTTGATGTGTGTATTGCTTCATGAAGGCTTCAAGTATTGTGAAAAAAGGTATTTGTTCAATATGAGCACTTGTAGCAGTGATTGCCAGTGACTGTGCCTAGTAAGGACAATGTTCTGTTTTGGTCTTTAGATCTTGTGCCCAGGGAAAATGTGGAAGCATGGCTGAAGTACCTAAGGAATGAATTTCCAACAGTAGCTTTTAAAGCTTCAACACAGGCACAGAGTGACCATCTTGTAAGTGGTGTGTGTGTGTGTGTGTGTGTGTGTGTGTGTGTGTGTGTGTGTGTGTGTGTGTGTGTGTGAATATCAACGCTTGCATCCACTGGTGCAGTTATCACAACTAAGAGAATATATATATATTATATAATTCATTTATTGTGTTTAAGTTGTGGTTTGTAACATCAGTTCACAACCAAGTGAGAAGTATTGTAGCTTTCTTGGTATCTTCCTCTTTCTAGTAGATTTCCCTATGTTTATCCTTCACACTTGCAGTCTCAGAAGAAGATGCAGGCAGTTTCCAAAGTGTCGGACGATTTGATGAAGTCCAGTCACTGCCTTGGTGCAGACGTCCTGATGAAACTGCTTGGCAACTACTGTCGCAACCAGGATATTCGAACTTCCATCAGAGTCGGTGTTGTTGGTAAGTCTTAGTACTTGTCATTTCTGGACTCTGGTTTTAATACTTTTATGTTAAAATGCTCTGCTAGCTGTTGCCACATCATCATTTTGTTGGCTCTGTGTGTGTGTGTGTGCGCCGGGGCAGCGAAGGCCATGTATGATGCTGCACATTATGTGTTTGTAGTTTTACATCTTATACTATATAGTTATAGTCCCATTATGGTGATACAGGAATTTTGAGCTGCTCCCCCCCCCCCTCCCCCTCTTTGAGGTGGGGCCATAGTACACTTTTTCCTGCGTGCATGGTGTGTGATTGTTTTCCTTTCCAACACCCCTTCCATAAGGAATGGGATCTTAAACATGCACTCTTGACATAAAATTTGTGAACATCAGTATACAAAGATGAGAGCTGCACCATAAATGCGTCTGGACAAGAATTGACTCGATTTGCTGCGGGAAAATCCCTCAGGGGATTCAAACCTGCACCTCAAGACGCATAGTAGATGCCTCAACCGCTAGGCCAAATCCCCTGTCAAGCTGTAACTATGCTAACTTAGTGAGTTTGTTTGACAGGTTTCCCAAATACAGGAAAAAGCAGCCTCATCAACAGTTTGAAGCGATCCAAGGCCTGCAATGTTGGAGCTGTTCCAGGGGTCACAAAGTAGGTTATGACACGTGGTGGTGGTGTTTTTGGTTGTTTGGTTGTTTTGTTTTGTTTTATTTGTGTTTTCACATGCCCACCTGTTTCACATGATCTCCAGTTCACTGTCTAGCACAGAAGTCCTCCATGCAAGCGGTTTAGCTCGTATAACTGTAGCATGTATAATTTACGTTTTGCTATAGCTTGTATTCTGCATGTTTATCTAAAGCATGTACTCAGACATTCAACTCCATTTCAGGACAATGCAGGAAGTCCATCTGGACAAGCACATCAAGCTGCTGGACAGTCCTGGGGTCGTCATGGCATCCAACCAGTCACCCACTGCGGCTGTCCTGAGGAACGTTGTCAAGGTATTGTGGCTACTGCAGCAGATAGTGGTGAATGGGCTCATAACTCATGGGGTTAAGAGACACTACTAGATAACCCATACTGAAGTTGTTTTCTAGGGTGTGACTGAAATATAACATCCATGCTCTCTCTCTCTCTCTCTCTCTCCCAAAACATTGAGTGGCTGTAAAAGTGTGGCTGCAGTGTATTTACACAATGTGCACTGGCTTTAAGGGGTGAACTGTACCAACACAGCAAAAGTATGAGACTGGATTTTGACTGTGGTGTGTGTGTGTGTGTGTGTGTGTGTGTGTGTGTGTGTGTGTGTGTGTGTGTGTCCTGCAGCTCGAGGCATTGGATGATCCAGTTCCAGCAGTGGACACCATCTTGAAGCGATGTAGCAAGGACCAGGTATGTTCGTATTTGCTGTTTGCTGTTGAGTATCTCAAGCTGTGGCATGATACTGGCTATTGAGCCGTGTATCTTGAAATTTTCTGCTTACTTTCAAAGATCCTGGCATGCATTCCTTCTCATACTCGTTCTTCATTCGGTAAAAGATATATTTAACTGATATGCAGAGTTTACCAGTGCAGACCTGCCTACCCTACGCATTGACGATATAAAACTAAGTAATTTTGGGCTTACTACGCAACTACGCATTTAATTGCCCCACTAATTTTGTTTCCTAAATCTACGTAATCAAATTAGCAGTTAGCATTTCGTCAAATCCGATCTGGACTTTTGCTCGCACCGATCCAGCTTTTTGAACGAGCCTCATTCAAAGTTGAACGATGTATAAATACCTGGTAGAAAGAAATTTGGCTAAAAAATATATATATACTATGGTAGTACACTAACCAGTCAAATCAAACAAGCCAAAGAATAGAATAGCTGATTTGTAGCTTAAGCAACAAGTGGCACATTTCGGTTGGGATACGTTAGCCGGGACTACTCATTTGGCCAGGAAACTACTCATTTAGTTTTTGGCACTACTCATGTCATGTTTGGTGGGTAGGCAGGTCTGCCAATGAAACTGTCTGTACAACGATGACTTTATGTGTACTTGCAGCTGATGCTTCACTACACCTTGCCCGACTTCAAAACCACCGACGAGTTTTTGGCCCTGATGGCGAAGAGACACGGACAGCTGAAAAAGGGTGGAGTACCGGACGTAGGTCGAGCTGCACGTGGTGTGCTAAAAGACTGGACAAGGTATTTTATAGCTGCCTTGCAGTGACATGATCAGAGCAGTGGATGAATTCTAATATTTTGCCCATAGTAAAGGTTAATTCCAGTAGGACCTTACACTCATTTAGGTTATCCATATGTGTCAGTTTTAGTGTGATATAAGCCTTGCATCAAAGGAACTGATGCTACCATTTTCATTCTGAGAGCCCTGTTTTCATGGTGTCTATCATCACGCCGTGTAGTAACTTAGACACATGCACTGTGACAGCGTCTGTATTTCTGTTCCTAAGCCAACAGAAGCGTACCGGATGACACGGCAACCACACTGAGCACACCAGTAGTGTAATTGTAGTCGTAGAATTTGAATTTTAATAATAATATTTATAGGATCTATTGAATATTTGACCGCATGTGCAAAGTGTAAACAACATTGTACATGTATCGCATTCAGAGCTGTATTAATCATCCAGATAGAGTTTTTTGAGCATAGCCCAGGCGCACACACGAGTGAAATTGTACCAGAACATTGGCCTAGCAAAGATAGATTTTAGCCCGTTTAAAACTGATTTTGTGCTTGCGTCTTAGAGTGAACTGGGTACGTACTGAGTAGCTAATTCCTTGATGGCAGGATATGGTAATGCTAGCTGGGCTTTGTGTGTCTGTCATCCTACTTGGCGCATGGATGTTGACACTTCATTTATTGCGTGCATTTTATTGGTACATGTAGCATATGGATACAAGTATCATGCAAATTAGTTGGAGGTTATTTGCAAGAAAATCAAAATCAAATCAAAAATCAAAACATCTTCATTGTCCAGTTTAAAAATATAAAAAAACTGGAAAATTTTCTTCTGGTGCCCGCTCTGCACAATGTAAAATAAGGTATAAAATACATGTAGCAAATGGATAAATGTATCATGCAAATTAGTTGGAAGGTGTTTTGCATTTTGTTGGTACATGAAGCATGTGGATACATCAGTTGGAGGTTGTTTTGTTTCCTTTCTTGTTTGAAAGTTCATTGTGCGCTTTTTTTTTTTTTTTTTTAATCACACAGTGGTAAAATATCCTTCTACACCCACCCACCAGAGAAGCCTCAAGAAGAAGTACAGGCAACGATTGTGTCTGAAATGAGCAAAGCCTTTGACATTGACAGCCTCATCACGGCGGAATCTCAGCTTCTTGGAAGTAAGTCATCTTCGTCTGATACTATGGCATGTACATAAAACTGTCAGCCAGTAGTCTGATTGTTATACCCTCCATTGTTACTGTTCAGTAATGGTCACTCCAATTTATGTTACACATTTATGTTGTAGTGTCACAAGTTCCTGGCTATTCCTGGCTTTTTAAAAAGAAATGTTTTGAAGCCGTAGGCCCTATCACGCAGTAACATATTTTGTCATATTCAAAAGCTCATTGTACTTGAGTTGCATTCCCTCATAGAGTCATACACATGCTTTTTCCAGAACTGGATTCGAAGAGGACCAAGCACATGCTGGTTGACTCGTTTGGCCCAACAACGGCCATCATGGATGAGAAGGATTTGCCGCTGGAGGAGGAGGAGGAAGAGGCTGAAATGAACGAGGAGGGGAGTGAAGAGTCTGGCGAAGAAAATGAGGAAGATGATGAGGAAGCTATGGAGGATGAGAACTCTGCAGATAATGCATCGGATGAAGAGGTAATTTTCTCTTGCTGACTTCTTTTTTCCCTTTTTGTATATTTGTGTATTTTTGTTGTGTGTCTGTATTTTTATTGTCTGTTTTGGTATTTTGGGGTATGTTTGGAGCCTTGTTTGTTTGCTGTTTGGTTGGTTGGTTTTGTTTTGTGGGTTTTTTTTGTTGTTGTTTTGTTTGTTTTCGTTCTGTTTTTTGGTTTGTTTGTTTTTTTGGTTTTTTTTGGGGGGGGGCAGGATTTTCTGTCGCTGACTTTTCACCATCCTAATAAAAAAGGGCCAGCGCAACAGAGATAGAGATTAAAACATACTTTTGTACGCTGTAACATCTATTTTATTTTGTCAGTTTTTGACACACACACACACACACCGAAAAAGAAAAAATGATGCAAAGCCCGTCTTCAGTACTTAACTATCAGTGTTACCCTCTTCATATGAAATTGCAGATGGCTGACGTGACTGTGGCCCTTCAGCCAAAAGCAAAAGGCAAGAAAGGCAGCTCTCAACCTGAATCCACAAGCACTGGTAGAAGCATCTTCTCTGCCAAGACTAAAAGAGCTGAGACCAGTCAACCAAGTGGGTCAGGGGTGACCACTGAAAACACTCAGACCAACAAGGACCGCAAGAAGGCGTTCAGAAAGATGAAGAAGGACCGCAAGAAATCAGGTTAGAAAATGATTTGATTCACCGCATTACATGACTTAAGTTTTGCCATATTGGCCAAAATGTTGATGCATTGCTTTTCTTGTCAGTACATTCTGGAAGTAACTGAAGACATCCCTTCAGCACATCATTCCATTAAGTTCTGCTCCTCCCTATCCCCCCCCCCCCCCCCCCCCAGTCCCCTACCCCACCCAATCCTGTTCTCAAAATTGCTCCGTAATTGCTGTGAATATGCTGAAAGAGTGGAGCCATGCACTATATTCATTATCACTTGCGCCTGTGTTTAAAGCCTCGAGTGAGCCGTTTCGATTGTGTTTCGGTGGTGGTGGTTTGTTTTTTTGCTTGCATTTGTTTTTTCTGATGTTTTGATAAAGTAAAAACACTTTTTTTTTCTTTTCTTTTCCAGATGTCGTAGCAGGCAAACTGTCAAATGCACTGGAGACAGCTTTCAACATTGGTTTGGGAGATGACGAGAGCGGCGACAACTATGACTTTGCTACAGATTTCACATAACTTGTGCGGCGTATACATAGCAAGTGGTTTTTGTTGGGAGTGGGGTAGGGAGGGGTGACAGAAGCGGCTGAAATAAAGTCTTTCAGTGTGAGCTGTGAACATTGCTTCATTTTTTGTGTGTGTTGTATAGTTTGGATTTTTGTATGAAGCAAGTGAGAACATGGCAGTATTTGCGACAATTACCAAGAAAACAGGGACACTTGGCAAAACATCGTTTTCACACTGTACTGATATTTATTTCCCCACATTGGATTGCAAATTGTTTTGGTCACGTTTACATCACAAGTCATGCATATGAACGCTAGTTCACAACTGAATTTTCAGTCACACAGGAATGTTAAAATTCAGCAAACAAAATCATGGATAGAACAGCCTTGTTGAGCTAGAAATGCTGATGACCCATGCAAATAAAATAAGCTTCCCATCAGGAGAACAAACCCAGTAAACATACCCATCAATTATTGACCCCATTGTCCTATGTACAAAATAATTTCAAAATACACTGCTGCTCATTCATACACCTCTTCAGCAGTATATGTGTAAATGTAATTTCCACATGATCAGCATGTGCAGGGAAAATAGACTTATCTCACTCATCCAGGACACATTTCTATCAAATTAAAAAGGTACCAAATGCACCTCCATAGAGACAGCTCAAGTGTGCTTGTATAACTTACTTGATGCGAAAAAAAAAATGAACACATTACTTCAAATAATTAAAACACCCTGTTGGCTTATTGAATACCAGTTTGGCTGAGTTTACAACCAGATGATAAAAACTGCTCTATAGTAATTTGTACAAGCAAAATCATGACTACCAGCTACTGTATGTACTGTGATAATCATGCAAAAATTAATGGCCATCCCACAATATTCCCTCTCTTCAAGCACCAAACCGATACTTAGAAAAGGTCATTTGGCTTGCACAGTGGGCTTGCAGGTAGTGTAATGTATAGAATCAAATCTATGTTGAAGACTCTCCACTGACATACTGTGCCACTGTAGAAAAGATTCCAGCCTCCATACTGAAAGCATGTGTTTACTTGTAAAATTAAGATGTACAGTTATTTACAATAACTGTACATCTACATTCTTCTACGGTGTTTAGAGAAGGTGAATGAACATTAGTTTTTGTTACGTTTTGTTTTTCTCCTGTGGACAGGTCTAAAATAGCAGTTTACAAAAGAATTCCTGTGCCACATTCCCTGCAGTACTTTTTTTCCTACTAACTTGATTATTGATAGTATGTGCTGCAATTCACACAGGAAACTTGCAATGTTGAGTCCCAAATCCTCAACAAAATTGCAGAATCTGCTAACAGAATACAAGTTAAACCCAGTCTTAATTCAAGAAGTCAAAACAGTGCTCAGTGTTCGGGACCTATGGCTGGAAATCAGACTGTCAGAGATTGAGATCCATCGAGAGATAACGCCAGCAAGTAAATCTGGTGAAAAGTTAGCATGTCACAAAGCCCAGCACAAGAGGCCTGCTCATGCATCCTTTTTGAAATTATTTTGATTATGTGTGAACACAAGACACTACTGCTGTAGCTGAGTGTCAGTAATTTGACTTACCGAAGGATCAACCTCCATGTGTATATACGGTTAATGTATTTGCTTCATCAGTACAAAAAGCCAGTTTTGCGTTTTCTGGCCTAGACTGCTGCCTGATTCACTGATCAGAAATGAGTGACTGGATTACGACCCCCGATGATGTGTACCAGGAAAAGGAACAGTTGCACTGCTGCCTGTCCAGTATGAAATCTCATGGAATTGAAGCCAAGACATGGGAAAGCAAACTACATAAAAAGTATTAAAAATTGAGGGTCTGATTCACTAGTCTGATGCATGAAGAGAGACTAGACCAGTCTCACACTTATTACATCAGGACTTGTCAGCATGTATTGCCGTTTAGTCCCTGAAACAGTCATAAACTTGCCTTAGTCTCCAATCATCAGACACTTCATGTCGAACCCCAGTCTCCCAAGAAGAGAAGTTCATACTCACTGCATGAGAATTAAGGTTTGTTCTACCCACTGTATCAGTACTTGGACTGCCATTCAGACAGTACTGCAAAACTTAGACCCTCATCACCTTGATACTTTCCATGAATCCTCCACCGTTCTCAAACTTGTTCAGAATCAAGTAGCTTGAGTGACAGAGCATAGAAAGCCCTTAAAATGCCAGCCCCCAGGTTTCAGGCTGCCATCTGTATACACAATGTCTGCAGGACTTCAATCAAAAGACGTGGTGGTGGAGGACTTGTTAACAAAAAAACCATGTTTGACAAGAAGACAAAAATGCTGCTATCCTTAGATAAACAATTGTCCATCAGTACTTTCTATATAATCTCAAAACAGGGAAACTGATCTCTTGAGACCTAGCATCCACTAGAATAAAATTCCTCAAAAGAATGCATCTCCCAGATCGCAGAGATGAACAATTCATTGTACACTGTAAGATTGGACGTGCACATCAAGTTTACCGGTATTCAGCCTGTCACTGATCACAACAACAACAAAAAACACCCTCACTTGATGGGTACTGTGTGAATGCTGCATAGCATGTATTAGTACTCATACATGCGATGCAGCATTTACACAGTAACCTATATCATGTACATACAGTAAAACTATGCAAAGATCACCAGCATATATGTACAGTTCTGAAAAAAGGAGGGGGCTGAAAAGTCAAAGACTTGCATGCAGCTTCAGATTTAGTCAGCAGACTGACAAAGTTGAAGAAAGTGAATTCTTCATATTTTACAATGCAACTTGTACTCGATGAAAATACTATGCAGGCATGTCACAGTTCTGACACCTGTGTCAGAGATGCACGTTCACACCGGACAAAATCTTCCATGCACACCCATCCTCCTCATCCAATCTACCATGAGCAATGCATGATGATGAGCACATGATTGTCTGACCATGAGCACGACAGAAAGTCCTGATCACATGATGATCTGGGGGTCAGGGACGGACTCTCCTATAGACTTGTGGGGCAGAATACGACCACCGTTGATATAGAGCTCGTCTTTCACGATAACGTCCTCTCCCAGCACTGAAACGTTCTCCATTCGGACCTGTGATGAAAAGCGTAAAATGGATGAAAACCCCCTGAACATAATGTAAGGGACAACCATCACTGACTAAAATCAAGTTTGCAAGTTTGAGTTTGCATACGTTGGCATCATGATTATATCTAGCTAGGACATTAATATTAACAAGCCACAGTCTGACTACAAGAATCTTTATTGACAGCTGGTGAAATGAAATGCTGAACACATGCAGAAGATATTTTTTCACTGGGTCTGCAAAGAATCCCCCCCCCCACCCCCACTTCTCTGCTACAAAGATTCTGTCTTTGCTGTAGGGTACACAGTATCATATTCACTCAACACACTTCCCTCCCCAAAGAAAAAAACAAAAACAAAAGAAAAATCCCGAGACAACACTGCCTCTGCTGGAAACTGCAGGCAGGTTAAAAAACACTCACCCAGTTTCCTACCACACAGCGCCAGCCAATGATGCAGGACTCGAGCCATGAATGTGATTTGATGTGAGCACCACGCATGACAGTACACCTCTTGATGCACACGCCGTCGTCTATCACCACGTCAGGTCCCACGGTAACATTTGGACCTATCCTGCAGTTGCTGCCAATCTTTGCACTGGGATCCTGCAATAAGCAGTGCACAGCTTGGGTTTGATGGTAGGTTTTAACACGTAGTAATGTACCTGCACCAATGTGGAATCTGGCTTACCCAAACCAAAACATTTTCATATCTCCAACACAGGAGACTGCATTAAAGACTCATGTACTTGTTTTCACGGCTCCTTACTCTTCAACAAGAGATCTGTGCACAATTAAAAAGACACCAGAACCTCAGTTTTAATTGAATACATTACATGTATAAGCTTGACTGCTTTTTTTGACAGTTACAGTTCAAACTAAAACCACTTCGGATGCAGCTGCTTTAAAGATTGTTTTCTTTATCTGTGAACAGAAAATGAGTTTACTGAGCTACCAGTAGTCTATATTTGGACTTATTTGGGAAGGAGACAAGGTTCTTTACTTGGCACAAACTAAGTTCATAGATTATGATACGAACGCACTTGACAACCTGCTCATGGCTATTCACAGCTCGGCCATGCCAGAAAGTAGCCACCGTACACAGTGTCAACATATTTGGTACTTCAGCCGAGAATACTTCTGGGTGACTGCCATAGTCAGGTGGTGAACAACTTATTCAAATGAAAGCCTTGGCAACTGTAACTGTAGGTGGCGGGAAGGTGTTACAAGCTGAAGATGATCTATACTGAGAAGAACTTACGATGAGCACATTCCCTACAATGCCAGAGCCTGAGTGCAGCATGGCTGGCTGTTTCTGTCTGAGGGATGTCAGGTAGAGGCACATTCCTGTTAAGAAGTCTTTTGGCTGACCCACGTCCATCCAGAAGCCTGCCATCAATTCACGTTGTAAGTATATGTGCATAACAACACAAATGCATGTGTAAAACCAGTGCATGTGCGTGCGTGCATGTGTGCATGCATGTGCGCATGTGTATGTGTTGAAAATTAGTTTATTTTCCAACTATGCTATAAAAGCCTTACCCTGCAGATCCATTGCAAACAGATTTCCATCAGATGCCATTTCTGGAAACACCTCTTTTTCAATGGAGGTTGGGCGGAGCTGAAAGAAAGGAAACCAAACAAGCAGGTAAATGAATAGGTTCTACAGCAGTACTTCCTTTCTCTTACACACACACACACACACACACACACACACACACACACAGAGTATGGTAGCACCCCTCTAAACAAACCAATGGGTTTGTTGCTAAGTTCTTGCCAAATCAGTTTTATGTTGCTTTTATTGGCGTAGAATCTTCATTTTTCATTCTCATTTTGTTTCGAGCTGTGAGTCCTAAGACGGATTTCCATTTCATACCTGTTATTTAATGGACAATAAAAGTATTTTCGAATTTTTTTACTTTGAATTTTTAAGGCCTGTGCCTGTCTGAGGCTGCAATGTGGCTCGACACTTTGCAATTTGTGAACCACTTACAGTAAGTTAGTTGGCTGGTTGTTCAAACGTTTAACATCCTTGTCTACCACATTACAGAGACAGGAAAATGAGGGGGAAAAGCCAGCACATATTTTAGGCTCCCAAATGGGATTCAAACTCATGATCCGAGCACTGAAAGTCCAACGCTCTGCAAGGGTAGCTGTCACAGCTTTACAGTTGAAGCAGCAATCCCAGTAACATATCAATCATTCATGTTTTTTTGTTGTTGTTTTTTTCTTTTTTTGCTGCCACAACTCTTTGCCAGCACCAGTGGTGTTCCTCCCTGGTAATGAGTGGAATCCACGGAGGGCTCGGAAGTTGGGACAATTTTTATTATGCATGATGATGGAGATGAGGATGATGGTAAGATGATGCTATGGAGGTCCGTGTGGTTTGCGACTGAGGGACAGGGCCGCATTCCACGCTTCCTGTCATAAATATCCCGGCATTAACCAGGCCCGGGAACTACGGCACCTGCGATGCCCGCCATGTAATCATCCACATCATAAGACGTGTCATACCAAGGGAAGCACCCCCAAAGTCGCACCAGTGAAGTGGGTGAAGCTCGGCTGTGTGGAAACAGCCTCCCCATTGGGCCCATAGCACACCTGCTCTGGGTAGGAGCCGACCTAGGTAGGAAAAATCCTGCTTGCCTCAACTGGGACTCGAACCCGGGTCTCCCGCTCCATAGTCCGAAGTGCTAACCACTACACTACAGGGGCCGGTATCATTCATGGTTTTAATCACCATCTTTCCTCCACATACCTGTATTCTTTTCAGCATTGAAGGTGTGAAGATGTACATGCCAGCATTGATCTTGTTGGAGACATACTCTGGGGGTTTCTCCACAAACCTCTCAATCTGCCCATCCTCGGGACGATACACCACAACACCGTACTTGGACGGCTCATCTACTTTGGTAACCTGATTCCCAAGCAAAGAGAAATTCCATATCAGAACTCACTGCAGCTTAATGTGAAAACAGTCAATGTCTGCTTCAAAGAAAACAACATAAATGTGTTGTACCCCCCCCCCCCCCAAAAAAAAAAAACAAACAAAAAAAAACAAACAAACAAACAAACAAACAATTATCGCATTACAACATTCCCAGAAGAAAAAGGTTTGTCTGCCCTGCGGCAATCCTATGTGTAAATTTTAACAATCTCAATGACCATCAATGTCAAGTTTAAATTGAAAAGTTGAGGGCATCATGAATAGGAAAGATAACTGAATGCTGAAATTTGGTGAAAACCAAAAACAGTTGCCACAAGGCCATTGTGAAATCAACTGGGATCAAGCACTTCAACGTGTTTTACAGTTTTGATACAAACACTTACCACTATAGTTCCTTCTTTGCCATGATGTTTGTGAAACTTGACCATATCTTTGAAGGGGAAATCACAGATGATGTCGCTGTTGAGGACGAAAAAGGGCTCTTCATCCTGACTCAGGATTTCTCGAGCCAGGGCCAGAGGACCAGCTGCAGAAACATTGCAGAGATGGTGTAATAGCTTAAACATAGAGCAGATAGCTGGTAACATACATGCGCACACAGCAGGGTGACAGTTGGTGTGGGTGTAACATGACAATACATTCATGTGTAAAAACAAAGCTGGGTATCAACTGTCAAAATCAGTTTCAACTTAGGGCGCAATCCAGGCTCAGGAACTACAGCACCTGCGGTGTTTCTTAATTTTGCTCACTTTAACAGTGCTGATGTCAGTGAAAGAGATTCACAGAAACTGCACATTCTACAGTCAAACCTGTGTAAGGCGGTCACCCAAGGGACGGGACCAAACTGACCGCCTTAGACAGGTGTGACCGGGTTATCCAGGGTGACATGTCAACAGGTGACCGCCTTGGCAGGTTCGACTGTACCTACCTGTGCCAAGGGGCTCATCCTCAAGAGAAATGGTGATTTTGACTCCAAGCTGCAAGCAAACAAAACAAAACAAATTTTATGGGAATTCAAGAAAGATAGTGACAAACAGTTAAACACTAAAATTAGAAGTTGTCACCATGGAATGAATGTTGTTATTTTGTTTTGTTTTACAGGAAAAACTGAAAGTGAACACCTTGTGAATACCCACAGTGTAACATTCAGTAGTTCATGCTGCTGATGTTTGCTGTTGTTTTTTCCTTGTTTGTTTCAAAAGCATCCACTAGGATATTTCAGATGCTTTCAGTCTACCGGTATTAAACAAATGTAAAATAGAGAGAAAAATGCAAAGTGGTGGTCAGCTATCACAACCTAATAAAGTTCTCACCTCCTCTTCCACATGTTTGAGTTCCTTTTCCATCTGCTCTGCACGGTAACTAACGGCCAGCACGATGTGTTTCACTCCAGCCTTGGTAAAACAAAACGGAAAAAGTCGATGTAAACCAAATGAAATGATAAATAGACTGTATTATAACTTTATGTGTGACACATCAACATTCCAAGAATTATGCTTATACAATATGCTGTGCAATGCCATGTGTGCTGAACAGCTGCGAGTGATATTGATTTTTGCAGGATGCACTTGAAGGGTGAGAATGAGACATTGTCCATTTTGTCAAATCACCTGCCAGCTACGCAAACTACACATTTCATGCACATGCAAAATTTTGCTTAAACGGGTTAATTCCATTTTTGCTAAGCCAAGATATGTGACGCCTCCCCACGATTTGAGTCTGAAGTCACTTTTTGAAGTTTTTGAGGTTTTGATATGATCTTACAGGTTTTTTAATGCTGAATCCAATGGTGAAAACCAGATTAAAATCGGATAATTATTTTTGAAGTTATGATCTGTTGAAATGACGTACCCCATGAAACAAAATAGCCACCTCGGTCGGAAAATCGGGTGTTGCACTATTCAGCTGCATGTAACTTCCGACTCATTTCGTGGCGTAGCGTCACATATGTTTAAAGCAGTTTTGCTCATGAGTGTGCCTCTACACTCGAAATACCCTATCTTGATGAGTAGTACATCTCCAAATACGGTACAATGTTGTTTACACTCTGCACAAGTGGCTGAACATTCAAATTCTGTGATTGTTGTTACACTACTGGAGCGCTCAGTGTGGTCGCCGCTTCATCGAGTACACTTCTGCTGGCTTACAGCCAGCGTAACCGACACTGTCGCTGTACAGGTGTCTAAATGGTGTGATGATAGATACCACAAAAACAGCTCAGAATGATCGGTGAGCATAAAATATAGCAGTATTATAAAAATGTTTTGAATTGTTAACACATCACTGACTTTATGCCATCCACACGTAAAACTATCTGATAGCTGATGACATTTGAATGTCAAAACAGTTTAATGCAAGAACTACAAACACAATTGTTCTATGTGTAGTTTTCGCAATGCTGGCAGACTGCATGGACATCTGTAGTGTCTTTCATTACTCTGTGTGTGCGCGTATGTGTGTGTGTGTGTGTGTGTGTGTGTGTGTGTGTGTGTGTTGGATGGCAAAGTGATGAAAAAGTCTGAATTATGGAGGAACTGATGGGTGGAAGGGGGGGGGGGGCAATTTGGAAATCATAGGGAGGCCGGAGGGGAGGGGTAATAAGAGAATAGTGAGGAGACCCTGGGGTGACGGAGGTGGAAGGCAATAAGGTGGAAGGCAATAAGGAGAAAGGGGTGGGGGAATGTTCACTGGTAATCATGCACAATGAAATAAGAATCATGTCTCACGTCAACCAGTGCCTCCAGCTGATGCAACAACATTGGTTTGTTGCCAAACTCCACCAGTGGTTTGGGTGTACTGAGGGTGAGGGGTCGCAGCCGCGTCCCGTAGCCGCCAACCAGAATTAGAGCCTTCATTCTGAAGTTTTGAGATGAATCTGTTAAACGAACAAAAGGAAACAAACATGTTGTCAAAACAACCTTCAGTGGAAGCTCCACTGACAAGTTCACTGATTCATTCTTACATTCTACCCACATGATTCAGAGGCAACAACTAAAAGTAAAATAAACATAATAAAATATGATCAACAAATGACCACAAACATCCAACTGGTTTACTAGTTCAATCTTGACATCCTGCCCTCCCGGTATGCGCCGAAGAAGGTGTGGCCCAAATAAACCAACCAGAGAGATTCCCTCCGTGCCGGAAAAGTTGCCTAGCTTCTTTAGAACGGTTGTGAATGAAAAATGTCTACGAGCAACCACAGTCATGTACTAGATTATTCGGAATAACACACTGGATCACGACATACAATAAAAGGGAATGTTTACCGTAGGAAAGTGCCTGTACACGCTTCCACACGCTCTTGTTTTCACAGGTTGAGCAGACAACCCCAAGCTGCCACGACGCGTCAACCAATCGAAAACGAGGCACGCACTGTTTCCGGCGGAAGTTGATTTTGTCGTCTGCAATATGCACAGTGCTCCCGCACCTCTGCGCTCATGCCCTGAACAGTTCTGTGGATTTAAATGTAATTTGTTTGCTAGTTGCCATACTTGACTGATTCCTTGATACTTCGTTGTTAGTCATATTGAATTTCTGTCCAGCTGGTTGTACGCCTACCATGTCCCGTGTCAATGGACGGAGAAACTGATGCCCGTCAGTGCCGGCCCAGAAGCCGGCAACAACCACTGGCGTCCCGGCGCTTTCGCTCTCTTGATTTTAGCTCTGCTTCATGCACACTGCCATAACACACAAGTACAGCACAGTTTTTTGTGTTTGTTTGTTGCCGGTTTTTTGTTTTTTTTTTCGTGTTTCGTTTATGATAACCGTTGACCTGTGTATGCCCGGCTGTGGCCGAAAAAGACAAACCGGGGTACTAGTACCGACCGGACGTCAGTGACCAACCAACCAGCCAATCAACCAACCAACCAACCAACTCTCTCTCTCTCTCTCTCTCTCTCTCTCTCTCTCTCTCTCTCTCTCTCGGCTCGTGAAACATCCTGCTTGATTTTGCACATTTATTTTCACCGGCAGTGTGGACATAAACTTTGCCGGAACTGATTGCCAACAGAAAATTCAGCGTGATATTTCAAGTACAGTGATAGACATTTGCGCTCTTCAAGTCACTGACGAACTCAGGTCTCGTACAGGGACGAACAAATCCTGCCAGAAACGCCTTAAAACTTCAGTATTATTTCCCCTGACACGCAGAGTAAGTACTGAAACGATAGGCGGAACGATTCATCATGATCAGTGTTTAAAACATCGTGCACAGTACCAATGACTATATACCGCTTACTGTCAGAGATTATAGCCCAAAAGCAACCAACCAAACAAAAAACAAACAAAAAAATGTCAGAAGTAGAAACAAAGCCACCATTGTATTTCGCCCCCCCCCCCCCCTCCTCCACAAAAAACAACCGTGACAAAAAAAAAAAAAAAAAAAAAAGTTGAACATAACTTGATAAAACTCGATAAATTCGTAGTAATTCGTGATAATTAATCATGTGACTGACCACTGACAACGATCAATATGTACAGTAACAGAAACCTTTATGACAATGACACCATTGCATTCCAGTTCCGCAAGAAATACTGGTCCCAGCATTATAAAAATCGAGAAATTTGTAGTAATTCACGACACTTCAACAGTAATAGTATTACAGTGGTTAGAAGCAAAACCAAACACCAACCACTACTTATAAAAAAAAAAGCAGACGAGGTATTCAAATAAATTTTCATACAAAACTTCACACATCTCTTTGGCCAATACATGTATATACAAGCCAGCTCTTTTGAATCTTTCTTTAAGTTACGTTCCTCGAATAATCGGATCTAAACCACTACACACGAAACAAAGGCAAACGGGAATGCCAGGACAAACAAGCGTTTGAACCACTTCACCAAAAGCAAGGACGTGGGCGAAATAAGCTCGGGCAGCCCTAGAAATCCTTAAGGGGGAAAAAAAAAAAAGGTCGCCTCTCGGACTAGCCGGGGCCAGGGAACATGCATACCTACATGACTACGACACTAGGTCAACATCCATTGCTCTATCGTGATCCATTTCTTTGGAACAGTCTGCCTTTTTACGTTCAAGTTCGTCATGCTGAGTCGATTGACTCCTTCAAAACTGCGTTGAAGACACATCAGTCGCTTCCGATTGCATTACATAAACTGAATCAGTTTTTCACTCTCACCACCATGATCATGACGTTTGTAAGAATGTTTTGTATGGCTGTGTGTATGTAAATTAACGTATGTAATGCATGCGTATGTAATGTTTATGTAATGTTTTGCTACTGTAAGGCGCTCAGAGCTCCAGCAGGAGGTTGGGCGCCAGAGAAGCCTTATTATTATTATTATTATTATTATTATTATTATTATTATTATCATATTTCAAACAAACTCTCTGCTAGGACGAAATAGCTTTAGCAAAAATGGCAAAAAAACATCCTGTACAAAAATCGGTGACTACAGAAGGTTCAGTAGTATGCTTTCCACGTCGAAAAGACGCAAAACCTGATCGACTTTCACCGCGGACTCTTTCTCTTCTTTAAAAAAAATTGAAATCTTGGTTTTACTTGTCTTTCTTTTACTCTGTACTTGACTTGTTTGGTCTAATTGTATCGATTGTTGTGTGACACCCATCTTTCCTTTTCTGTTGAGAGACTCAGTGTCATCCGCACATAAAGCAGCTGTACAGAAAGAGAGATCCGCTGGGAAACAAGGTCATCAGCACTGGACAAAAGCGTCCAGAACATTCTAATTAAGCACTCATGCTGTTTGCTAACTCGTGCCCCTTTTGTTTGCCGATTATAACGTTTTCAAGCCTCTGAACAGGCAGGTTTCCAGGTTCAAGTTCTGGTTTTATTTACGCCACGCGTCCCCCCCCCCCTCCCCTTTTTTTTTTTTTTGGAGGGGGGGGGGGCTGTACAGTGTACAACAGAAGTTTTTGAAGTCATCTAATTTCGCTGGTTAAGGAATATCATGAAGTGGGATTTTGTTCAGTCAGGGGAAGTAATGTGATTTGTGACGTCCCTTTGGTTATGCTCAGCAGGGCTGTAGAACCAGCCAGCTGACGCTCAAGTTCAAATTTCGGTAAAATCGATTGATAAGATGTTCTTCTGGATAACTGGAGAGAGCACATGTCGAATTTTGGTCAAATGAGCCACGTTTTTAGCACACGAACACTATTAATTGTTATACATGTAGGATGTTGAAGGTAAAACAACAGACGACGTAAGTAAGGAGAACAGCAATGAGATGGAAGTTTGCTGCAAGTCGACGGCCCCCGTCACCGCTCCATCCTCCAATGTCAGGTATGGTGAATGATCCCAGAGGGCCTGTGGCAGTGTAAACAAATACATAAACGTACGAAGTGTGTAAGACAGTTGTTGTTCCGGTGATAAAGTCTCGGACAACTGAAGATGAATGCTATAGAAAACACACGAAAAGACGCTGCTCAAAGATCACTAACGGGCAACTCCTGTACTCCAAAAGACAAGGTCTCATAAACTGAGGTTATTTTATTTGATGATGATGGAGACTTGATATAGCGCACGGCTCCACCCTAACTGAGTGCTCACAGCGCTTAGGGAGAGGTTTTGAAGGGAAAGATAGTGAAATAATAATAATAAAAATCTGCAGATGATTACTGGCGCGCGGCACTGAAGAGATGAGTCTTCAGGCGCTTCCGGAATGCGGTAATGCTGACTGCCTCTTTCACTGTCTCAGGTAGGGAGTTCCACAATTTTGGCGCCGCATTTTTGAAGGACCGTGCACCATATTTTTGTTCGCTTTATTTATTATTCACTTATCAGGGTCTGTGGGAGGTCTTATTCAATGTTCAGGCTCGGGGAACGCATTTATTTATTTGTTATTCACATTCAGCTGCAACACTGAGAAACAAATACTACTCGCGCAGGGACATTCATTTCAAACGACAGACAGAAAGAGCAAACGGTCAAATCTCGAAACACGGGGATTAGCCAAGATGGCAGAGGTGCTGCCAGTGCTAATCTTATTCAAACGTTTACTGACGACAATTGCCTCAACCAGACAACTAACAAGTTACTGCAATGCAGAGACGCACAAACATGCTTACATTTCAGAAATACAGATTTACGTGAGAGCAATCGTTGTCGCAAATTTTGAAACGGAGTAGCACCGGAGGCACTCCCGACCATCTTGACTACCCCCTCCCCCGGCCCCGCCCCCCCCCCCCCCCCCACACACACACACTTTTGTGAAATACCTCCAAGCTTCGTAGTTTTCTCTGTTGGCTCGGTAGCGCTCGGTGTCTCTGGCGTGACAAGCGCCGAGGGCCCCAGGGTTGTGGTGGTGGCCGGTACTACATAGGTTGTTCCTCTACCAGTCCATTCTTCAGGGTGGTCCGTGAGCATACCCTCCCCAGACGGATTCTCACCAGCAGAAAAACCCTTCATATCGTCTGCTGTAGAACCAGCCATGGACTCATCCCCGTGCGAAGTCCAATCTCCGGTCACACGCGTCTCACGTGCAGGAACTTGTGTGTCACCCCAAGGCCGTCCTGTACCCTCATCAGTCCATCCACCAGGTTGTCCACTTCCCTGGCTTGAATCGACAACTGTACCTCTGTTGTCTTGGCCACTTGTCCATCGATCTGATGTCCATGCCTCATGATCGGGAGCGTCACTTGTGGTTGTGGACGGGTCCCCATGAGTTGTTGTCTTTACTGTGGTTGTCCCAAGCCCTGTGTCCTGTTCTTGTGGCACTAAAGACAGCAGTCACGTGAAAGGCTGAGTGAGGTTCTTGAATAATTATTATGTATGTTTATGGGCGCGGGCTTTTAAGCCTACAGCCCTTTCCCTCTGGAACAGCTGAACTCGCCATCTCACCTCTAGCCAGGTTCTGCGACGACCGAGACCTTCACGCGGAACCTCAAGACGCATCTCTTCTCTCAGTTCTAAGTTTATTTGCTCTCTCCCTCTCTCTCTCTCTCTCGGGGAGCCGGGGTGGCCGAATGGTAGAGCGTTGGACTTTCAGTTCTCGGGTCTTGAGTTCGTATCCCGGCTGGGGCCAAATATTTGTGCCGGCTTTTTCATCGTTGCCCCGTCTTTGATATCACCCGTATGTGGTGGAAAAAAACGTTAAACCCCCAAACACCCACGCACACCCACCCACTCTCTCTCTCTCTCTCTCTCTCTCTCTCTCTGGGAGCCGGGATGGTCGAGTGGTAGAGGGTTGGACTCTCAATGCTCGGGTCGTGAGTTCGGGCCAAATATTTGTGATGGCCTTTTTCTCGTTGTTTTTGTTATCACCCCTATGCGGTGGAAAAGAACGTTAAACACCCACCCCCACCCACCGACCCTCTCTCTCTTTATTTCTACCTCCGAACCCCCAAAAGGCGCCGTGAGAATGCAGTAAGCACGGAAGGTTTGGCAGCGCCTTACAAATGGCCAATCATCATCATCATCATCATGTACTGAAATGCCCTCGGAAAGAGCACTGCTATTAAGTCAATGCAGGCTATGGAACTAAACAAAATCTGGGCTTACTGGTGCACACAGCAGGGTTTATTAGCGCACAAAGCTGGGTTTATCAGTGCACAAAGAGCACTGCTATTTAGTTTACGCAGGCAGTGGATCTAGACAAAAAGTCGGGCTTATTAGTGCACCGGGCAGCGCAACGTACATTGCCTTCTGAGAAGTGCATTTGTCTAAATTAGATCACCGGTTTAATCAACGACAAAGGTACATGCATCTGTGCTGATTACAAGAATTACGTGCAACGAAACTGCATGTATAAATTGGGTACGTGGATAATTATGGGAAAGCCCTCACCTGTTTTTCCAGTGCAGACGTTGAACACATAGTAGATGTCAGATGAAGGACTCAGCACCTTCTTCAAAATATTCAGCAAGTGCTGAGAATCTGTCGCGGCTCCTGATAGTTACAAAGGTAAAGAATAACACAAATTATGAAAACAACAAAAAAGAGCGAAAACGTGACCCATCAGCAGTATCACCTACACCTCCACCTACACCCCTACACCTCTACCACCGACGGGGAGCCGGGGTGGTCGAATGGTAGAGCGTTGGACTTCTAATGCTCTGGTCATGAGTTCGATCCCGGCTGGGGCCAAATATTTGTGCTGGCTTTTTCATCGTTGCCCCGTCTTTGACATTAATATATGTGGTGGAAAAAGACGTTAAACTCCCAAACACCCACCCATCCACCCTCTACCACCGACGGGCGTTATCGCCATCAGCACCATCAGTTGCAACATCAGCAGCATGGCACAAGAGACACAGTAGCTTGAGTAAGTTCAGCATTTTATCAAAGAGCGTTAAAGCTTCTACGCTGCTCAGAAAAAGTCAAGGACCACCTTCAATTCTACATGCTGTTTTTAAATGTTCATATTCCCAAAAAAAAAAATTGTTGATACAGATGAACCAAACTCCGCAGCTGTGTTAACAAGAAGTCAGCTGATGCTGTGAGAGCAAAACATCTTGCACATCCACCTTTTTTTTTTTCGTTGCCCCGACTTTGATATCACCCGTACGTGGTGGAAAAGAATTTAAGCTCCCAGACACCCATCGGGTTTCACAAAATTCACAAAAACAGGTTGGGGAGGGAACGTAGAAGGAAGGAAAGCAGTGTGTTTGCGGCTTCAGCATGATATTTCACTGTTATCAAAGCATCGTGCATTGCCTCAATAGCATCACAATTGTAAACCTCTCCCATGAAATTTACATCAGCCGGATGACATTTTCATCGAGGTCTACATGTCGACAGAAAGCGGGAAGGAGAAATCAATAATAAAGATACAGTATCTGGTTACTGACTGCGGTTTCCGCTGGTACATGTGACACACGAACTAGAACAAAATCAATAGCGTCTGTCCAAAGTTATCTTTCGTCGAATGGAAGGTTGATATAACCCACTGAGGTTACTACTGTGACACAGAAATCGCTTATTTGTCTAGCTTTAGTGATGTTACTGTTGTGACAGTGACTGGGTTTATTCGGATAAAGTAACTCGTTGTTAAATTGCCTATAATGCAGTTTCCCCGTATCATCTCCCTCTTCCTCTCCCTGAAATCCGCAAGACCAGACACGAATGTTTACCCTAATTTGACCAAATTCTCACTTCTTAAAAGGTTTGGTAACAACTACATTTAGAGCTAGAACCTTGCCCAGTTCCCCACTTCTGCGAAGACGATTTGCCAACGAATTTGGAAACTTTACCGAAATAAATTGCAAGGTTTACCTTAATTTGACAAAATTCTCACTCTTTACTGAAAAGGTTTGGTAACAACTACGTTAAGAGCCAGAACCTTGTCCCATTCCCCATTTCTGCGAAGACGTTTTGCCCACTATTTTGCAAAATTTACCGAAATAAATTTCACGTATTGGCATCTATTTTGCTAGAGTTCCAACGTGAAAGTACTTTTGTCTACATTTGTTGTCCACCCTGTATATTGTAACGGTCTGTGAACACTACTGAATCAGTTTGGGTAAATTGTACGTATTTGGGCGACATTGAGCGAAGGACATTGAGCGAAAAGGACATTGAGCGAAGTTGCCTTTTACCTCGAACACTCACCTACAATGGTCCACTCCTTAACATCTCGCCTTATCCTTCCGACGTGTGACGTAGCCGCTTCTCCAGGCTCGCTCATCTGTGAGAGTTCATTCGCCTGTTCGTCTGTTTCGAAGTTCTCATTTTCAGCACCAGAGTCACGTGTGTCTGTGATGTCACCGTGGTCATTTTCCCTTTCCTGCCAGGCTTCTGTCACTGTTGTCCGTTTGAAGTTTGTGTCATCGGAGTCATCTTCCCTTTCCTGCCAGGCTTCTGTCACTGTTGTCCGTTTGAAGTTCCTGTCATCGGAGTCATCTTCCCTTTCCTGCCAGGCTTCTGTCACTGTTGTCCGTTTGAAGTTTGTGTCATCGGAGTCATCGTCCCTTTCCTGCCAGGCTTCTGTCACTGTGGTCCGTTTGAAGTTCCTGTCATCGGAGTCATACCTTTTTCCTTGCAAGTGTCCCAGTCTTGTTAGAAGTGGTCTGCCAAAGTACAGATGCTTGAAGTCACTTTCGCCTTCGGTGTCACCCCCTTCTGTTAACAACGACTTTATTTTCGTCAAAGGTGGTCTGACAGAGTCCGCATTCGCGACCTTGAAGTCACTCTTGTCTCCGAATCCTCCGCCCCCCTCTTGCCAGACACCAACCTTTGTCAAAGGTGGCCGGTAGTTACCTGTCTCCGCATTTCTGTCCATGAAATCACCTCCTACTCCGTGCGGGGAATGCATCCTTGCGAGCACGTGCATGTCAAAGTCGTTGGAGTCACCTGTAAAGTCTTCTATCGTGTCTCTGACTTCCCCACTTACACTGTGCTGAGAGTCTGCTCTGGCCAGAGCAAGCTTTCCCGGAAAGAGATGCCTAGGATGAGAACCTACCGGAAACTGTCCGAGCCTGATGTTCTCGTGTCCAAGAGCTTGCACGTCCCCGTCCATCCCAGTCCCATTGCTGGTGCTGAGAGGAAACTCTGTGGAGCTGCTCTGGAAAGCTTGAGCATCTCCGTCCGCCCCATTCCCGTTACTGAGGGCTAGCATAGACTCCCTGTTGTTTTCCAGAAGAACTTGCGCGGTTCTTAGTCTCTCCAGCATTACGGCATTTTGCATAGCGACAATCCTTGGGTCGTGGTCAGCATACGTAGAGACGTGTCTTGCGCTTCGTTTCCCCCTGGTTGAACCCTCCAGAAACTCCTCAAGACCAGTTATGATGCAGTTGATGATAAGGCGCTTCAGTCTGCCCCCGGAGGGTGATGGTATGACAAGATCGATGGCTGCTTTCAGCGCGTTTTTGTTGTGATATGGTTTGCGTAATTTTAAAAGCCGACGGAACATTTCCTGAAAGCAATCGAGACAGGCGGGTATTTCCCCTGGATGACCCCAGTCTTGAGGTGGTGCCTGGGTGGTGGTGGTAGGTGGTCTGGTTCCTATTTTTCTGTCTCCGGCTGTCCTACCTGTGACAGGTTGCCCCCAGTTAGCTGGTGTTGCCCTCGTAAAACTGCGTCGCGGAGTTCGACGGCCTCCTCCCCAAGGCGGGACTGTTCGGGAACCTGTCCAGTCTCTTGGATACAGTGTACGCCCAGTCCAATTAGGTGGCCGAGTCCGACGTCCCCCTCCTCCTCCTCCACCCGGTGGTCGAGTCCGACGTCCTCCTCCTCCTCCTCCACCCGGTGGCCGAGTCGGACGTCCCCCTCCTCCTCCTCCACCCGGTGGTCGCGTCCGACTTCCTCCCCCTCCTCCTCCTCCACCCGGTGGTCGAGTCTGATGACCTCCGTCTGGTGGTTTCGTCTGACGACCTCCTCCATCTGGTGGTTTTGTCTGACGACCTCCTCCATCTGGTGGTTTTGTCTGACGACCACCTCCATCTGGTAGTTTCGTCTGACCACCTCCTCCATCTGGTGGTTTTGTCTGACGACCTCCTTCATTCAGTAGCGTCGTCTGACGCCGTCCTTCAGTGGTTGGAGGTGTGCGTTGGCCTCCTCCGCTAGGTGGAGTTGTGTGGTGATCGCCAGGCCTTGGCTGGGGTGTTCGACGACCCCAAGGCGTTGGAGCGGGCGTTCCATTGTCAGGTGTAGTTGGTCTAGGTGCAGGTGTTCTGTGGCCCCATTGACCACCAGGTACAGATGTCTGTCGATCTGGTCTTGGCGCTGGGGTTCTACGTCCTTCAGTATTGGACGATGGGTTTCTGGAAGCACTTTTGGATCGCTTTTGTCTGCCGATGATGTTCACAGACACTGCTGCCTTGCGCTTATTACCAGTGCCTTCAGATGTTGCTCTCTTTTGTCTCTTGACAGTGTTATCGGACGTTCCTCTCTTACGTGTCTGTAGATTCTCCGCAAATACTGCTCTTCTACGCCTCTTTCCAGTGTTCTTGGATGCTGATCGCTCACGCCTTCTATGGGTGATCGCAGATGTTCCTGCCTTACGCCTTTTGGCAATGTTCTCAGATATTGCTCTCTTACGCCTCTTGACAGCATTCTCAGACGTTCCTCTCTTGCGCCTTTTGACAGTGTTCTCAGATAATCCTCTCTTGCGCCTTTCGACAGTGTTCTCAGATGTTCCTCTCTTGCGCCTTTCGACGGTGTTCTCAGTTGTTCCTCTCTTGCGCCTTTTGACGGTGTTCTCAGATGTTCCTATCTTGCGCCTTTTGACAGTGTTTTCAGATGTTCCTCTCTTGCGCCTTTTGACGGTTTTCTCAGATGTTCCTCTCTCGCGGCTTTCGACAACGATCTCAGATGTTCCTCTCTTGCGCCTTTTGACGGTTTTCTCAGATGTTCCTCTCTTGCGCCTTTTGACAGTGTTCTCAGATATTCTTCCCTGGTGCGTTTCGACGGCCTTGTCAGACAGTCCTCTCTTACGTCTGTTAGCAATGTCCTCAGCCGTTCCTCTTTTACGCCTTTCTACAGTGTTTTGAGGCAATCCTTGCTGATGCCTATTGTTTGAAGACGTTGCTGTCTTACTGCTTTCGACTGTATGCTGGACCGTCGACCTCCTTCGTCTCTCGGACGCCATTTCTGCGGCGGTGGTTTTCACAGAAACTGACGATGCATCTCGTTTGTAGATCAGTTCTCTTGTATGCCGCCTGGTTTCATGTTGTTTCTTCGTGTCTCGTTTGTGCCTCTCAGCTACACGTCCTTTGTCTGAATTAAGCTTGTGTTTGGTGGTCAAATCCTCCTTGGATAAATATCGCTTTCGTCTTTTGGATGGATGCTGTTTTGACGCAACTCTTCGGGGCTTTCTGGCCCTCAACGCTTTCAGCACATCTCGCTTTTGCCTCCTGGTTGCTTGGTCTTGCGACCACCCGTTACTTATCGTTTTACTGTCAGTCAGAGTTAATTTTCTTCTTACATCAGTAGGCGTCGGTCTTATTTGTCGGAACCTGAAGTTGGATCTAGGAAGATTCGCAGAAGCCGACAAGGGTTTCCACGGCGAACCGAATCGCCTTATGGAACTTGTCGCGTCCGGTGAACTCTGCCATGTGTGACCGGCGTCAAAGTTAGAAATCCTCGGGGATGTATGTCCATAGCTCGTGTTTGCTGTATGATGGCTTTTCTTGCGTGGACTGACGATTTCGTCCAGAGTTGCTGAGTTCTTCTGTTGTCTTGCTGCCTGTAACTGGTGGTTTGCCAGCTGATGTTGTGTCTTTTTCTGGAGGAGTTTTGCTAGTAGGTGTTCCAGCTGTTGTTCCAGTGGAGTTTCTTTGATCGAATCGGGAGATCGTCTGGATTATTTCACACACACACACACACACACACACACACACACACACACACACACACACACACACACACACACACACACACACACACACACACCATACTGAGTAAACACATACCAGAAAAAAATCTACAAATTTGTGCTCGTCTTAAAATGTATCCGTTTCGAAAAAAACAGACAAAACAAACAAACAAAAAAACCCCTTTTTTGTCAAATAGTTGATACCTGACCGTTATCAGTTTAAGCCACGGTACCAAAACTGAAAAAGAAAAAGAAACGTTTTGCGTCAAAATCCTCTTTTGCTGTGGCTGGAGTGAAAGATTGAACTGGAAATGTGAGACATGTATCTAGAATGGGGTTGTGTCACTTACTCTATTTGCCTGTTAGGTAGAGGAAGTAAGCCAGTATGACGGTTGACAGGATTTTTGTCAGTCGCACAACAGGTCAGAGAGATCAGCAGCAGGATTCCAGTTAATACTGTTGACAGAGAGATACAATGTAGGTCGACCATACAACAAAATCAACCAGAGTAAATTCATAATTTCACAGTGTAGTTTTAGCGGTTATAAACCAGCCCACAACATTACTCTCAAACACACACACGCGCACACACACACACACACACACACACACACACACACACACACACACACACACACGCACACACGCACGCACGCACGCACGCACGCACGCACACACACACACACACACACACACACACACACACACACACACACACACACACACACACACACACACACACACACACACCCCAATTTTAAAAACAGACGTGGTTCAGTAAAGACTCTCATATCATACAATCAACACTGCTTGCCATCTTCACAAGCATCATAAACATTGTGCGTCGGAGTTTTCCTTTTTGTTTTGGTTTGTTTTCACTTCCTACGTGCAAAACAGAAATACGCATGGAGAACACGAGAAATTATTTGTTTGTTTGGTTGGTTGGTTGCATGCAAACACCACACACACAACAGTTTTAATAACATGCTGTTACTTACGAGGTGCCAAAGCCATTGTCATTTTGAGGAATGCTCCAAGCGGATTTTCTTGCAAACGGCAGCCGACTGCAGCTGTAGGTTGCGCATCTTGTTCATGCCATTCAGATGTCTATGTAATCTGGTTCCAGCACCTGACACACAGCGCGCCTGTTACTTGATATGGCCATCGACCTTAACTCATGCAATGCAGCCATTTTGTGTTTAAGGCTGGTCCCAACCCAAACGAGGAAGACTTGGAGAACAGATGTAAGGGAGAGCGGGCTTTCGGGTTTTTTGTGTTTGTTTGTTTGTTTGTTGTTTTTTTTTTTTTTTTTTTTTTTGGGGGGGGGGGTGTTTGATGTTGGTGGTGGTGGTGTGTGTGTGTGGGAGAGAGGAAGACTATTACTATTGCTGTTGTTGTTGCTGTTGTTGTTGCTGTTGTTGTTGTTGTTGTGTCTTGTTCTGTTCTGTAAAATCATTTCGTTTACGGTACCATTGCAATGAAAATGCAACCTTAGTATAATCAATAAATGTTCCCAAAACGGAACTACCACCCTCCTTCAGCACCTTGACTGTGCGGTGTTTACAATGTTTAACAATTCATGATGTTGGGAATAAAGCGCGTGTCTCCTGGACATAGTTTCCTTTGAAAGTTTTTCCATCAATTATTTACAGCAGCAACCTTAAGAGATAACCTTCATGGTGTGGGACACCACACTCGCGGAAACCCTCGTTCTCGGGTAAGTCACGTTCATGGCATTTATCTATGAGAACCAAAAATACTGGATATGATTCAGGAATTGTCTAGGTTTGCGTGAACATGAGCAGGTTTCATTGTTTTTGTCATTAGGATTGTTCGCGGATATTCTGGAATCAGTGCTTTGATGAACATTCAATGTTGCGTGAGGCTGCACTAAGCCATTACAGACAGCCTTGGTATAAGTTATATATATATTCATTTCCGGTTTTTTTGGGTGGTGGGGGTGGTGGGGGGTTCTCTTTTTGTTTCTTTTTTTATTTTTTGTTGATGTTTTTGTTTGTTGTTGTTTTTTGTTTATTTATTTTGTTTATTTGTTGTTGTTGGTTTGGGGTTTTTTTTTGTTTTTTTTTGGGGTTTTTTGTTTTGTTTTGTTTTTTGTTTGTTTGGTTTTTTTTTTTTTTGGGGGGGGGGGGACGGGGTTGGTTTGGTTTCTTTTTTTTTGGGGGGGGGGGGGAGGGGTAGGCGGGGGTGTCGTTTTGGTTCTTTGTTTTGTTTGTCTTTATTTTGATTGTTTGTTTTGTGACGTAAGTTTTGTTTCGTTTTTGTTTTGTTTTGTTTGTTCTGTTAATGCGTTTTCTCTCTTTTTTGTTTTCGAGTATTAACTTACTAAATCCCGTCTTCACCACCACCAATTTCCGTAAATGAATGTAAACAATCTCACACACACACACACACACACACAGTCACACACACATACACACAGTCACACACACACACACACACACACACACACACACACACACACACACACACACACACACACACACACACACACTTTGCCTTTCGAACGTGAAATGGACGAACACGTCTTTCTGGATGAAATATCTTTATTCTCTAAGAAAAAAGACAACCAAAAGCGTAAACTTCAAATGAAATTAAAAGCAAGTTGTTTGTAGCTTTTTGGACGGATAAATGTAAATCAGCAGTAATGTTGCGTACATTTAAGGTCACAAAGTTGGACGGAATTCTGATTTCTCGAAAAAAGGTAAGCGTATTTCCTACCTTTGAACAACACCCAAATTAGTAGCTGTGAGCCTAAAAGCGGTTTAACAGTATTAATAGTAACGATAACAGTAATATCCATCGAAGCAAAAGTTAATGTTCACCTTTCATGAGAAGAAAAACATCCAACAGTGTAAGCAAATGTTCAAGCAGTTTTTTTTTCCCGAGTATGATGATAAAATATCAATGTAACAATAACACGTATTGTGCAGACAAACCTCTGAAAAAGCTTCAAGATCAAAACGAGCAGTAAAGAGAAAATAAAAAAAGGGGGGCGGAAAAGAAAAGCCAATGGGATTTTATTTCTGAAAAGCAAGCGGTGAGAACTTTCACATCACTTGGAATATTCCCTGCCCCTTCCAAAAAGAAAAGATTGGCTGGTACGCTAATAATTTCTGGTCGGTTACAGTCAGTTTGATATTGGATATCCACTTGAATGTTTGATGGTATGCTGTTCAGTAAGCTTTACAATTGCACGTGCCCTGCTCGCATGTTTACATCATAGTCTTTTGCCAATATGTAAAAAAAGAGAGGTTATTTTCAACTTCCTTGAGATAAACATGTGGAGAAGGGTACCGAGTCTGAAGTAGTGTACTCACAAATTTAAAACAAACTTCAACAATGGATTAAGGTCGCGTTTTCATTGATATGCAACGCTGTGTAAAGATTTCATTCCGGTAATCAGACTGTGCCAAACTGTCCTAATGAACTCAGATCTAAAGGGAAAAACACCACGACCATGCATGGTGAGAACGCCACTGTTCTTGCAGCATCCGCTGTTAGGTGGGCGTATTACTGAAGATTCCCTAAACTAACGCTGGCCGTCCGACCGTTGTTGAGAGAGAGAGAGGGGGGGGGAGGGGGGAGGGAGAGAGAGAGAGAGCTCAGAATGTTTAAAGTGGTATAGGCGGTTTGCCCGTTCACATGGGGGTGGTGGGGGCGAGGGTAGAGACAGAGACCGAGACAGAGACCGAGACAGACAGACACACAGACAGAGACAGAGAATGCACATGTTGCGGATGTATGCTAAGAGATGGAAAGTAAAACATACTGAATGGTGCGTGAAAGACAAACCAAGCCGATAAACATATTTCTCCCACTGAAAAAAAAATCGTGCCTCATGAAGTTTAACAATACATTAGTTATCATGATCATCACAGACCAAAGTATACAAAAAAAAATCCTTGACGGACTTTTATTAAAAGCCCAAGCGGCTGTATTATTCAGTGAACGTTCGGGAACCAGTAAGCTCTGTTAATAAACTGAAATATTAACTACAGCAATATATACATGTTAAAATCTGGTGTTATCACTTATCACAGATGTTTTCATATCGAGTTTTAAGATGCTTAGTCAGGGAATCCCCTTGTATGAACTAGTCACAAATTGTACTGGGTATAAACCAGAATAATATCGGATACAAAGTAAACGCAGATGTCTTCCCTAACCCTTTCTTCAAACACCACGTACAAAAGAAGCAAAAGGAAAGCCTGGTGTGCATAGCACCTATGTCAAACGAATGCGTAACAATTGATATGCGTAAAAATCTTCTTCTTTTCTCTCACAACCCAGCTGATATGCCTGTTGTAGAGATCACGAAAAGCCACTGCATTTCGATGGAAATTTCTAGACCATCCCAGAACATGCTGGTGCAGTAACGTCAGTAGATTACGTAACCTTGGAAAGATTTCGAACTTGCCAGTAAGTTGAGAAATGTTCTAGATCTGACCTGTTTAGTATAATTATAAGCAGCCCTGCACAGCGTTCTGGCTTCTTCTTTCATGAATTTGTTCTCCACGCATCTTCTGTTAATGGGGTACTGGAGTTGTATCCTGTTGTATCCCATGTCTTCTCTGCGAGTGCACCAAAAGAGCGACATAGCAGGAGTAAAATACAACAGTGCCGAACTACATTTCTTTTACGTGTAAAACTGGGTTTACATTACGAACGCGTAATAGTTAAAGTGTGCCCAAAATAAAGCGTTGAAAAAGTAATCAAAACATCTAAATTGACGTTCCATAAATAATGTATCATGGTTAGAAAAGATGAAGGGCCTCCTTCGCATAATTATATTACATACACATCACGAACTCTGTCCGGCTTTTTCAGCGGTTCATCCCATTTCAAACCCACAAACGTTCCCGGCTTTTCCCAAGCAACACAAAGTAAATTGTCTGTTCAAAACAACAAGACCTGCTTCAAATAGCACTTAGTGCTTCCGTTCTTCACAAACCCGGACAGTTCATGATGAAGTACACAATGTTAAATATAAAAAATTGAGAGAAGAAAAAACGCCAGTCCCGATTTTATTTTGTCGCCCATTATTTTTCTTCCTTTCGCACGCAGGACAAACATATCTAGGTGGTGGTTGGCTTGTCTGGTGTTAGTACCAGTCTTCTGTACAATGTACAGACCTTTAACTTATCCTCAAATTTGATCAAATCATGTCTATGCGGAAAAAGGAAATGAAAAGAATGTGAAACTTTGGTTTGAGACCCGGTATCCATTTCGTTCTAATACTTGATACTTATAACGCTGCCCCCCTCGTTAATCGACTTTGAATGTTTAGCACTTTGTCCTGGGCCTCTCTAATCTGTCATGGTTCGTTTGTATCATTTCTTTTCTTGTAAAATTATCACGAAATTCCGGATTTGACAACCTCCCTACCACCCACCCACCCACCCTTGTGTACGACCCACGTCCCCCCACACCCCACCCCTTCTCCGGGGACTGTAACCTAAGCGTCATGATTTGTTTGAATCAATTTCCACTTTGCACAGAAACTGAACTCCATATCGACAACGACTTTCCCTCCTATATGCCTATTTACAGAAAATTCGCCATGTATCCCTACCGCTATCACGCATTTCGACCCTTTTTTTTTCCCACTCCGTGATTTGGACGGTATTCACGTGTCACGAGTTTTCATCTATGCAACACGTGTGTCCACAAAATCTTCCGGGTCGATTCGGGACCTTGTAACAAACTACCAGCTTATAGAACCATTCGTATCAAAACACTGCTATGCACTTAGAAATGGCGGCCACCGCTGGATATCGCTGTTCGATGGCGAGCAGCATTCTAGCAGCAATCCCACTTGATCTTGGCTGTCCAAGTTCCGCCCTCGTTCTTCTCCAGAGCATTGTAGGTGGCTGAAAAAAACAAACAAGTTGAAGATGTGCACATACGTATACCTTACTCGACTGCATCACCACAACGTGCATAGAGCTTAACCATGGGATGAAACGGGGTACCCGCCCACTGGGTGCACCGCGATAGCCGAGCGGTAATGCGTTTGGGCTCTCAGCGCTCGGATCGTGAGTTCGAATCCTAGCTGGGGCCAAATATTTGTATTGGCATTTTCCTCGTTATCCAGACATCACCCGTTAGTGGTGGAAAAAAAACGCCACATGCTCGAACACCCACCCGATAAAAGCCCACATAAAATAGCTACGGTGTGAAACGGGGACCCACACTCAGTCCAAAGTGAGGGTGAGCAGGTGGGGTGGACGGTGGTCTAACAGCTAGCGCTACTGAACGGCCATCACTGGCAGGGAATTCCAGGGTGGGGGTGGGTGTTTGGGGGTTTAACATCCTTTTCCACCACATACAGGTGATAACAAAGACGGGGCAACGATGAAAAAGCCAGCACAGGGAGGGAATTCCAGACAAAGATACGAAGTATATATAGATACAATAATAATAATACTAATAATGAATTGTACTTAAATAGCGCAAAATTCTCACAAAGTGACTCAATGCGCGTACTCCCGCACTCATACCAACACACACACACACACACACACACACACACACACACACACGCGCACGCACACGCGCTCGCACACACGCGCGCACACACACACACACACACACACACACACACACACACACACACACACACACACACACACAGCAGCAGCTGAATCAGGAGGAGGTAAGCGGACCTAGTCGAAAGCCAGCCGGATCAGATGCGTTTTCGCATCTATGTCCGACTGGTCTCTCAGGCCGGCAGGTAGTGCGTTCCAGAGTGACGGGGCAGCAAAGCTAAACGCGCGCTCGCCAAATGTTTTGAGGTTTCGGCGAGGAACTTTCAACATTTTTTTTTCAGAAGAAGAACAAGGGGTGGGTGGGTGGGTGTTCGGGGTTTAACGTCCTTTTCCACCACATACGGGTGATATCAAAGACGGCAGAAGAAGAACAAAGAGTGCGTGCTTTTTGATGAACTTGTAAGGGAGTTTGAAAGGTAGGCCGGAAGAGTTCCTTCAAAAAAGCGAAACACCAGTATGCCGAATGCGGAATTTCACTGGCAGCCAGTGAAGATGCCGCAGCAAGGGTGTGATATGGTCGGATTTTTTTCTTTTTTTCAAAATCAGCCGTGCCGCGCTGTTTTGCACACGCTGGAGACGGTTTACACAAAGCACAGTCTCACCTCTCCAGCTGCTCAACACATAGTTTCCGGGGTCGAGTGTGGCGTCGTCAACCTGATGCACTCCCATAGCGTCGGTGAAGACTGCACCCTTGTTCTTGGACGTGGTTAGCACGCCAGGGTCGGTGCTAGCCCAGGTCAGACCGTCGTCGTCGCTGGCCATGTGGGTGAGGCCGTCGTTGGCCAGTGCGTAGACACGGTTGATTTCGGAATCGTGGCCAACCATGCAACCCAGGCGGGTGTCCAGTTCTGCACAGGCGTAAGGACACAAAATTAATTGACCGTGGGGACCTCCATAGCATCGTCTTACCGTCACCAGTCCTCATCTCCATCATCATGCATATTAAAGATTGCCCCAGCTTCCGAGCCTCCGTGGATTCCACCCACGACCTGGGAGGAACACCACTGGAGCTGGCAAAAAGTTGGGGCAGCCAAAAAACAAAACAACAACAACCACAACCCAAAATTGACCGTGGGGTCATTTGGGGAACCCTGTTCGGTGAGTGTGTCAGTTTGTAATGATTTTTGTTGTCATGAAAAAAGCGAGAGTTTCGTGACTTTTGTATTTTGTATGCCGAGGTGCATGCCAGGGGGCCGCAACAAGAGGCAAGCTGCCAGTGAAGCTGGGACTTTTTGCGCTGGAGCGCGGTTAAAGCGACACAAGCAGATTTGGACGAACAGAAAGCAGACTAGCATTACTCCAGTGAGGCCTGAACGGAAAGGAGACATTCAAATTGTTTAAACTCCTGTCAGGTACGTGCCCGTGAATGGCCCGTGCATTGTAATTTGTTTTTAGATTGTTTCTTGTTTCTGTTTTTTTCTGTACGGGTGACTATGATGCCTGAGGCTAATAGGGAATATATAGGCATTTTGAGACCTCGTGCGTTTGTGTTCTTTGGCCACAACGTCACTGAACGTGTCATGTATGCAGCGTGTTATACTGTCATTTAGGCCTTTGAGACAATTTGAAGTTTGGGCAAATGTTAGATTTGTGAAGAAAAAGGATCCGGTTCTGCACGATGTTATGTCATGCAGTTATGATGTGTAGGTATCTACGGTCTTTGGTGTAGGCCTAAAATCAGCTTTCAGATTTGGTGCAGGTATGGGTACATGTGAGGCATAAAATAAACTTGCGGGCAAATAATTATTAGATTTCTAAAGAAACGGGGCCCATTTCTGCACAATGTTATACTATGCAGTGTGTCGTATGTAGCCCTGCAGGCAGTCTAGAGGCTAAGAGGCGTGATACAGTTACAGGCACGGTCAATTCTGGGCAAAAAGAACGTACGGGAAAATATTTGATTTCTTAAACAAAAAAAATGGAAACAATGACTCTCTCCCTCTCTCTCTCTCTCTCTCTCTCTCTCTCTCTCTCTCTCTCTGTACCTTTCCAGACAGTCCCATCTGGAGAAGAGTAGCACCGTTGCTCAGTACCCCTGAAAAAACAAACAAAGAAACAAGAGTCATGTAGTTGTGATTCCATGAGGTCTTTTGCGATACCGAGGAGTGTTTCCATTACGCCCCCCCACCCCCACCCCGCTTACGCACACCTTGAGCCTTGTCTGCTCCCTAGGCGCTTTCACGTACATGTATTGAGTTACAAGTTCTCTTATCGTCGTTCGATACTGCGGGATCCCCGGGCATGGGATGGAAGATAACTTTGTAGCCTCGGATGTAAATATGAAATACATGTACATGCCGGCGCCTACAGTCTGTTCAAAATAAAATTAAAAAAAAAACAGTTGTGAAATGGAAAACAACCACAACAGCTAGCCAGCTACACACTAAGCACACGGGGGAAAAAAGGTGGCGCTTTTTAATTGGCGACGCGCTTACCCAAACACGAGAAAGACACACACACACACACACACACACACACACACACACACACACACACACACACACACACACACACACACACACACACACACACACACACACAAGCTTATCATGCACTTACTTAGCTCCGACAATTCCATCGCAGACGAAGATCGTTGTGGCGGTTGGCAGGAAGCTGCGGCGGAAGTAGAGAGCATCTGTAAAGAGAGAACAAAATACGATTTTGAATATGATTTTTTGGTGGTGGGGTTGGTGCAGGAACTAGCGGAAGACATCTGCGCGCAGAGGCTGGACAACATTACGTCTCCGCTGTCAAAACAGTGAAGTGATGAAAATCTGGATAAAAATCTTATGGGAAAATCATTCATGTTTTCTCCTTGTCTTTCTTTCTTTTTTCTCACCAAGTAATGGCACCAAAAACAAACAAAAAAACCCCACAACGACCAAAAAAAACCCCAACAAGTGTCCAGTATAATGTGCAGACTAAATTTTGTAAATAAAGTTTTTTTCTTTCAATGGATCGTCATTCGAAATGAAAAGAATTACGCCTGTCCTTTGACGACGAAGCCTTCAAAGACAGTTGCTGCGAAGGTCAGATCACAACACACAAATAAGAAAGCTACGGAGGCTATCAGGCAGGGCAAACCACGGACAGTACTTTCATTAGCTTTCTCATTCTCGGTTGTGAGGAAGATGCATTACCTGTAGTCGGCATCGACGGTGCGTTAGCGCATTTGTCCGTGACTGCAACATACCAATGTACAGATTAGTTAAACACTGGAATGAAAAGACAGAAGACTGTATCTGGCACATGCACACGTACGCACACACACACACACACGCACACGCACACGCACACGCACACGCACGCACGCACGCTCAAAATATACCTTGCATTCCCAGTGCTATTCCAGTGTGCATGCTTATTTCTAAGACGCCAACCTTTAAGCTGCCGATTTTGCGTTCGCATTTTTTCCTCTCGCCAATGGACACGATGACAGGGAGAGGGGGTGTGGGGGGGGGGAGGGAAGAGTGAGTGGGCTAGTTAGGGCCTAACGCCGGGGGAGAGGAGGAGGGGGGGGAGGGGGCAGAGCGAACGAACTTTAAAAAAGAAAAGATTTAACCATACTTTGGTCAATTTTCAACCTGCCGTTGTTACAAACTACAAAAAAGACACAGACAGACGAAATCGAGATGATGATGGTGATGAGACACAGTCAGACAAACGAACTGACCTACAGACAAACAGACAATCCTCTTACCATTAGAGGTCGTCTCACAGCCATAGAACTCGAAGGTGAGACCAACAGGCTTTCCGTTGTTGTTGTCGTTAGTGACGTAGACACGGAGCACGCGCGACTCCTGGGGGTTGGGCACGTCCACGATCTGGGTGGTCTGTGTGTCGTCCAGGGTAATCTGCGCAAGAGGACAGTGAAACAAAATAAAATCTGGAAGGATCACCGGCCCCCGTAGTGTCGTGGACAGCACTTCGGACCATGGACCATTTTCATGCATACCTGCACAGCGACAGCGTCTCTGGTGCTGGCAATGAGCCAACACTGATCGCTCCAGTAGTGTAGCAACAATCGTACAATTTCAATGTTCGACCGCTCGCGCAAAGTGTAAAGAACATTGTATCGCATTGACAGCTGTACTAATCATCAAGATAAGAGTATTTCGAGCGTCAAGGTCCAGTCACGAGCGAAACTGTTCCAATAAATTGGCTGGAATTAATCCCATTTAACCTACGCACCTCATCACCGTCGATGAAGGAGACTCCATCGTCACTGTACGCGAGTTTGATTTGGGTAGCCTTGGCAGAGGTCTTGTAGTCCACCTCCACCTGGTTAACGAGCACCTTGTTGCCCCAACACACCTGGAAGTAGCGCTGGGTGGCGAGACGTCCCGACCGCACAAACGGCTTCCACCCTGAAACCGACAGCGCGTGACGTCAGGTTACGGCATAGTTGGCAGTAGTCCTGGTGACCCTCTAGGAGACCACGAACGCGCATGGGTAGCCCTGACCAAGGTGACCATTTGCCACGGCATAGGTGGCAGTAGTCCTGGTGACCCTCTAGGAGGCCACGAAAACGCATGGGTAGCCCTGACCAAGGTGACCAGTTTGACAGTAACCGTGCCGATCAATTCATTAAAGATGCCAATATTCCTAAAGTTTCCCAGGAACCAACCAATTACGAAAAAAAAATGACATTAGTGAAATTGAAATTGCACACGCCCTCCAAAGTATTAAAAAAAACGGATCCTATCCTGGCTTGGACGGTTTAACAACAATTTTTTTTGTAAATTTTTCTGGACAAAAATTAAAAATACACTAATGAAATCGCTCCAGTCAGCCTACCAGAAAGGAGAAATGTCTTCAATACAGAGAAAAGCAGTTATCATCTTAATACATAAGGGAAAAGGCCTGTCACGTGATCCCAGTACTGATTATTGGCACCCAGTATCGCTAACCAATATTGATTACAATGTTCTTGCAAAATGTTTGGCTCGAACACTAACAAGTGTAATTAAGAACCTCATTAGTGAAAATCACGCGGGATTTATAAAAGGGAAGAGACTCGTCCTGCCTTTACATATCAGAGCTCAGCCCGGCGAAAAATCACGCAGAACGCAGGCCACCTCAGTTCTGAGTTGGGTCATTCGGGTTGAGTTGGGAACTGTTAATGGCTGGTGAAGCAAAGCTTACTGCCAACAGGTTACCATCTCACCTGACAGCTGTGTTGCATTGTTACTGAATGGAGAGCCTGTGCTCTACAAATACCATGACGTAGTAGTAGTAGCAGTAGCAGTAATGGTGGTAGTAGTAGTAGCAGTAATTGTAGTAGTATACGAAGGCGATAAATCAGTTTCAAATGCTGGTGTGCTAATTTGTAGTGATTTTGAAACGTGATTTACGTGATTGTTGTGTTTTGTAGGGCAATGTGCATGCCAGGGTGTTGCAACAGGAGGCAAGCTGCCAGTGAATGACGCGAGTGGGTTTGGGTGAATTGGCTTTCTGGCCTAAACAGGAAGTAGACTAGCATAGGAAACATTCAGTTTATTTTTAAACTCCTGTGCCCCTTGAATGGTCTGCGCATGGTAATTTGTGTCTCTGAATTGAAGGATTTGGGTGAATTGACCTAAACAGAAAGTAGAGTAGCATTACTCCAATGAGGCCTGTGAGGAAAGGAAACATTCAGTGTATTTTTAAACCCCTTGAATGGTCTGCGCATGATAGTTTGTGTCTCTAAACTGAAGCATTTTTGAGGGGTGACTGTAGTGCCTGAGGCTCATAGGGTATGTATAGGCATTTTGAAACCTCGAGCATTTGTATTCTATGACCATCGTGTGCAGTATCTGACCTAGTCCGTTCTTGCGTCCCTTCAAGTGGTCAAAGCCGGGGAGAGAGTCAGGAGAGGAGGTGATCTGGCAGTCTTGCACCACGGTCGAGTTGTTCATCCCCAGTTGTGCCGGTGTGCATGAGATGCCTGGATACAGAGAAAGCCGCGAGAGAGAGATGAGCTTGAGTCAGAGTTATTTGGCACAACACACACACACACACACACACACACACACACACACACACACACACACACACACACCAACAACAACAACAACAACAACAACAACAACAACAACAACAACAACAACAACAACAACAACAACAACAACAACAACAACTGCCCTAGCTCTTTGCCAGCTCCAGTGGTATTCCGACCGGGTCAGGTGGAATCCACGGAAGGCTCGGAAGCTGGGGCAATTCTAAAAAACCAAATGCATGATGATGAGGATCAGGATGATGTTATGACGATGCAATGCGGGTGCATGTGGTCTGAGACTGCGTAACAGAGTCGTCTTCCGAATTGAGGAATTGTGGCAATGGTGTAAAAGAGACATTTGCTTTTTTTCTTTTTCCTTTGTTTTTGTTGCTGTTGGAAATACAAAGAACATTCTAGCAGGAAGTCAATTAGGCTCACAGGGCAGAGGCTAACGCGCTGCGATTAGCTAAGTGCCTAATTTATATGTAAATGGGTTACGCTGCTCAGCGAAGTCCTCTTTACGAGGTGCTCCTAAACATGCCCAGTAGATGCATCGATGCTGCTTACCGCTGCCAGCAGACGTGGTGGTTGCGGTGAAGTTGACGAAGTCCATGTCGCTCCAGACAGTAGAGGGCGCCGATGGTGCGATGGGGCGTGGCGTGATGTCACCGGACAGCTCGTGCATGACCACAGTGAAGTAGCCGTTGATGCCCTCCGGCACGGAGTAAGTGGTGTTCGCCTCGCACTTCAACAGCAGAGTCGCCGCATCCGTGAAGTACAGGCTGCCGATCTGGACATGGTGGGAGAATGCAGGTCATGAGAAACTGTGAGACTGTGAGACTGCGTGCGCCATTCAACAATTCACCGGCTCACATGCCGAAGTACTCCGAACTCCGCCTGTTAGTCTGGCTCAGTCGGTATAGTTCGCCCGTTAGGGGGTGCAAATGTATACCAGTCAATTCCGTCGGTATTTCGCATAAAGTAAAGTCGTAGAACGAAGTCATCGGCCACGTGACTTCACCTCGCCAGACCCCGGAGTACATTTGCACCCCCTCCAGCGTTGCGGGGAGACAGTCGCCCCCGTTGGTAGACGACCGGAGTTTATTTGCCCCTCCTGCGCATGACTGGTATACATTTGCACTCCCTAACGGGCGAACTATACCAACTGAGCGTTAGTCTGTTTAGAGCCAGGATGAAGGAGGTGGGTTGAACATAGGGTCGGCACCCCTATCCCGTAAAAGAAACTTCCGCTACAGAAACAACAACAAGGAAAACTACTTCACTAGGTGGAAGAGGCAAAGCAGACCACGCAACTGGACTCATGAAGGATGGGGGGAGGAACCTCTCATGGGAAACAGCGTTGAAAGTCAGTTGCAGGAAACCGACCAAAGTTAAAAGCCGTGTCTGCTGCCTCGAGTGCTAGGGGGCACACGGACTACTTAGCGAGCAAGGCCCATTATCACAAAGTTAGTAGGGCTGTGTTGGTAGAGTTCGCACCCTTGTGCCATTTTGCACCTCGTGTAAGTACATCACGACCGTTCAAGACGCGAGCCTGCGAGACCTTCGCGAGCTGGTCGAACGGCTTGTCTGTTCACACGCTACGAGCGGGCAGCGAGCGGACTGTTTGGCTTCCACTAAGGAGTCGCACACAAGACGCGAGCATCAATGTGTGGAACCTGTTGCCGGACTGAGAATTCTATGTCGATTGGAGGGGGGGGGGGGGGAGGGAGGGGGAAGGGTTTGTGCATGTGGATTTAATCCGATTTATCTTAAAGGGCACGGGCATTTGAGGAAGATTCGCGTGTTGCACGGGATTCAGTATGCAGTAGGCGGGTAACCGATCGGCCCCCATATCAAATTACGGTTTGATATGCCCGCGGCCTTTAAAGACTGGTACAAGAAATGTCTCCAATGCACAAACCGAACCTAGCTGAATTTGCTTGTTGAAAACAACGTTTAAAAAATCCCTTATGGACAACCCACTCTACCAGCAAATCTTGTTGTCGCTGTCATTAACGTTCCTCGAAGGAGGACCAGGCGCAACGACAACGCCAGTACAAATCGCCTTGATATAAAAAAAAAAGTGAAAAAAATACCTCGATTGTGGTGCGAGTTTGCTCCGTGGTGACAACAGGTACCATGTTGGTGCCAGAACTGCCCTCCAGCGTCTGGCAGCTGACGTAGGGCGGAGGGTACAGGTACATGGTTGCGTTGTGCACCTCTGCTGATGACGTATTGTCCAGTCTGACGTCATAGTTGACGTACATGACGTCCCTGCGACAAAATACAAGCACTCGTGAAAGCTCGTTCACGATGCTCTCTCTCTCTCTCTCTCTCTCTCTCTCTCTCTCTCTCTCTCTCTCTCTCAGTGGACATTCTCTACCTTGGTTTCAGAACACAGTTAAACAGTTTCCAGAGCTTGAGAAGCCCAGACATATCACGGGATGGGGCTGAGCCTGAAGTGAAGTCAGCGTGCCTTCGGATGCAAAAGAAGACACACACGCTCCGATGAGCGTTGTGTGGTGCGTGTCAACAATACTGTGCGCAAACATTTAAAACAAAAAACCACAAAAAAAAACAACCCTATCTGTTGGCAGCATTGTTGTTGTTCTTGTTGTTGTTGATCCAGTAGACTCTATTTCAAGTATGGAAAAGGGAGCCGGGGTGGTCGAATGGTAGAGCGTTGGACTTCTAATGCTCGGGTCGTGACTTCGATCCCGGCTGGGGCCAAATATTTGTGCTGGCTTTTTCATCGTTGCCCCGTCTTTGATATCACCCTATGTGGTGGAAAAGGACGTTAAACCCCCAAACACCCACCCACCCACCCTTCAAGTATCGAAAACTTACCCGGTGGAATTGGCCACAGCCGAGATGTTGTAGATGGGTGTCTCAGTCCCGTCCCGGCAGACCTGCACGGGGAAGTTGAGGATGGCGATGTAGCCGGCCACTTTGAGGCCGAAACTGGCCGTGAACTCGGCCCCGTTGTCGGCGGCCCAACAGTCGGCCATCTGCAGGTCCATCTCCAGGTAAATCATGTCGTCCTCATCGAGAGGCTCGCCACATCGGTGAGACATGCCTGCGGACAGAAAGAGTGTCTGTTTGATTGTTCGATAGATTGGTTGGTTTAAGTACATGTTACCAGGGAAACGACTCACGGTCGCCAGAGAGAGAGAGAGAGAGAGACAGACAGACAGACAGACAGAGACGGAAGGGGGAGGGGGTAGCTCACTATCTGTTTGTCGTTTTTTAAGGTATCCGATTCCTCCCTCTTAACACTATTTTCACAGACAGAAAAATATGTGGACCCCAAACATTCCCCAGGCATTAAAAAAAAAAAAAAAAACACACACGCACACACATACACAAACGCTCGCTCGCACGCACGCACACAAGCACGCGTGCACGCACACAAGCACGTAGGCCTACTCGAACCTGCTCGTAGAACAAATTCTCGTTGAACATTCCTCACAATCACAGTTGAATCAAAGTTGTCTCGTCACGAAGAAAATGCACAGGAGAAACTCTTCCTTTTTCACAAAGAGGTGCCCCTCCCCTCCCCCCTCCCCCACTCCACTCCCCACCCACCCACCGGACCTAAATCCCTGCAGCATCACTAATATCACAGCTCACCTGGATTGGTGACCACGCCGAAGCTGCACTCCACCGCGTCCATCTGGGTGCTGTCCATGGTGGAGTTGGGCGTGCAGGTCATGTCGTAGTCCTTGCCGAACCCTTGAAGGTTGCTGCCCACGCCAAGCAGGCGCGCCTCCAGGAACGTCATGCAGGCCGACTGGTTGACGTCCAGCTTGAGGTCCATGTTGACGAGGGACGTGACGTAAGGCGGGATGGAGACGAGAACCGGGAAGGTGGTGACGGTCCCCGGGGCCACGCACTGCGGGCTGGTGAAGGACGCGTTGGTCTGGACGATGGTCCCGTTCACCAGCGTCGCGTTGTCCTGAAAACCAGTCATTGGCATCATCTTTCTTCTTTTTTTTTAACAGCAACCGTTATCCTCGTCACTACCGTCTTCGATTTCCTTGTCGCAGTCGCCGTCATCATCATCATCATCATCATCGGCAGCAGCAGCGTCATCGTCGTCGTCATCGTCTCCGCGGCCGTTGTCGTTATTGTCGTCATCGTCTCCGCGGCCGTTGTCGCTGTTGTCATTGTCAAGGTCACTGCTACTGTCACTGTCAACGTCATTATTATTGCCGTAATCATTGTCATTATCACTGTTATAATCATTGCCACTGTCATTGTCATTATCATAACCACTGTCATTATTGTCATTGTTATTATCATTGTCGTTATCATTGTCATTATCATTGTCGTCATCATCGTTACCGTCATCTCTCAGCTTCCAGTAATAGTCTTCGCTTTTCCATCTTTCTTGTGCGAGAATTGTAGAGAACTCAAGAATGTTCAGATCATTTCTGTGTCGAGCAGTACCATTGCACCAAGGAACTGTTTCCTGCTGTATAACTGGATCTGCTTGGTGTAACAGGTTCATCGCAGACAAATCGGAGGCTCCCCGTAGTGTAGTGGTTAGCACTTCGGACTATGGACCGGGAGACCCGGGTTCGAATCCCAGCCGAGGCAAGCGGGATTTTTCCTACCTAGGTCGGCTCCTACCCAGAGCGGGTGTGCTATGGGCCCGATGGGGAGGCTGTTGCCACACAGCCGAGCTTCACCCACTTCACGGGTGCGACTTTGGGGGTGCTTCCCTTAGTATGACACGTCTTATGATGTGGATGATTACACGGCCGGCACCGCAGGTGCCGTAGTTCCCGGGCCTGGTTAATGCCGGGATATTTATGACAGGAAGCGTGGAATGCGGCCCTGTCCCGCAGTCCCAAACCACATGGACCTCCATAGCATCATCTTACTACATGTATCATCCTCATCTCCATCATCATGCATAATAAAAATTGTCCCAGCTTCCGAGTCCTCCGTGGGTTCCACCCATTACCAGGGAGGAACACCACTGGAGTTGGCAAAGAGTTGGGGCAGCAAAAAAAAACCAAAAAAACCAACAACAACAAATCGGAGGCTCCCCAGTCTGACTAGATGAATCGTGTTCAGACGGACTGTTTGCCTGTACCCTTGGGATATCTGTCCCCCCCCCCCTCCCCCCCACCCACCCCGTCAAGGCCGCCTCCAATAACTCGTAGACGTTAAACCCTAGCTAAAGTACCTACGTAACACGTTTTATGAGTGAATCATAAGATTTTTTTTTTTTTTTTTTTTTGGGGGGGGGGGGGGGGGGGCGCATACCGAATAGATGTCGACAAAAGTGGAGTTGTCGACGACGGTGAGGGATTCCTGCAGGATGGTGATCTCCTGGTCGTTCACGTTGACGGAGGCAGTGGCGAGCACGGAGTCGCCAGGAGTCAGTGTATCGTTCTTCAGCACCCGGAACACGCCGTCAGCGCACACCTGCAACAAACACACCGGAAGCTTCATTAAGGTGGAGCTCGCTGGCGCTTCAAGGACCAGTCTTTTAAGATTTTTATGCTCGCAGATATTTCTTGAGCTGTTGTCGTGGTGTCTAGCATCACACCACTTAGACACCTGCACGGTGACAGCATCTCAAAGGCTGGCGCTG
>JACVVK020000666.1:125000-132500 GCA_018292915.2 Batillaria attramentaria | reverse complement strand
CCCCCATAACCACTTTGACTGACGCATTACTACAAAGCAGAACCCGTGTGCAGGCTCGTATTTCAAGTACATGGCTTCGCTTTAGAGCAATCATTGTCGATTTTTTTTCATGTATAGCACTGGAAACACTCATTGTTTTACTACAACGCAAAACTGTGTGCTTGCTCATAATTATTTCAAACACAAAGCTTTTGCGTGAGAGCGGCAACTGAAACCATCGTCGAAACGTTTGAAGCGCAAACAGCACCGGAAACACCGACGGCCATTTCGACTACCGCCCCAGGCCTACTCGGACTATTTTTCCAAACACGAGACCTTTTTCCGCTGGCTGCCGTTGCTTAGCGACTCCGTGATGCTGTGAAGTTATTTTAGTTGTCGCCTTTCAAAGCCCTGGTGTTATGCGGATTGTGAGCGCGGGTCGAAAGCGAGGCTGGTGTTCTATTGTGTGTCATTATGAATTATGGAACAGGTCGTTAAGGTCTGCGCTGGTCAGCAAATATGCATGACTGTTGGGGAAGATATGAAGTTTTGGAGAGGGGAGAGAGAGGGAGAGAGAGAGGCAGACACAGACACAGGCACAGACACAGAGGCAGAGACAGAGAGACACAGACACACAGAGACACAGAGAGACAGACAGAGAGACACAGACAGACAGATAGAGAGTGAGTTTCTGGGGAACACTGCACCTAGGAGTAGCCAAAGCTGTCGAATACACATTGGAACAGACAATGACGTGGACATGTACACAATACACAAAGGTCAATTTGCGGACAAGTAAAGACATCGCGCACACAAACACTCTCTCTCTTAAGTCTCACTGTATAAAATATGCAACTGCATACATTTCTACGCTGGTTAGCACATATGCATGACTGTCGGAAGAAGTGAAGTTTTGGAGGAGAGAGAGAGAGAGAGAGAGAGAGAGAGAGTTTTTTGGTGAACACTGCAAACAAAGCACCTAGGAGTGGCCAAAACTTTCGAATACACTTTGGAACAGACAACGACGTGGGCATGTACACAAAACACAAAGGTCAATTCAAGTAAAGACATCGCGCACACAAACACAGAGTTACAGTCCCATTGGGAAAAAAAAAAATGGAACTGCATACAATTACACGCAAAACACTGGTTCAATGGGTCCCGCGCTTGACTTCAAAAGACGTCTGCTGTTATGAGTTATCGTGAAGAAAGTAAACACAATATCAAGATTTATGGAAAAGAATCGAGAACATTGTTACTGACTGAGACGCTGGTTAGAAATAAATAAATAAATAAATAAATAATGAAAAGAAAAGTTTAAAAGAACGCCAGCAGAAATTCTACTCACCATGTTGATGCCCGAAGTGTCGTGAGTGACGGTGAAAGCTGGTGACGTCTGCGTGATGGCTGTGCCGTCATGGTTCACCTCCACGTCAAAGGTGTGAGAGGAGCCGGCAGCGAGGACGGCTGTGTCACTCGTCAGCCCCACCATCACCTCCACCACTATCGTGTCGTCGTCGATGTTGTCGTCAGCTACCATGATGCCGTTTCCTGCAACGTCATGGCAGTGACAACGACTTTGTAGTTATTGCTGTTGAGTTTTCATTTTTAGCGTTGTTAAAATTTTTATTTCCGGTTTTGTTATCTTTTGACTTTTTATTTTATTTTGTTTTATTTTATTGTATTTCCGAAGGGTCAAAAACATGATCGGACGAGAAACAGAATTTCGGAAGAAAAATCACCATTTTTTTTTTAAAACCTTGCAATGCTGACCTTAAAAGGACTAACGCTACCTTTTTATGCGCACAGATCGTTCTGAGCTGTTTTCATGGCATACATCATCACACCACTTTGACACCTGCACAGTGACAGCGTCTGCAATGCTGGCACTGAGCCACCAGAAGCGTACTCGCTGACGCAGCGACAAAACTAAGCTCTCCTGCAGTGTAACAGTCGTAGAATTTGAACGTTCGACTGCACGCGCAAAGTGTAAACGACATTGTATCGCATTAAGAACTGTACTAATCATCAAGATAGAGTTTTTCGAACGTACAGGCGCACTCACGAGCGAAACTGTTCCAAAACGTAAGTTGTCCTAGTAAAGATGGAATTAGCCCGTCCAAGGGATCTGCCGGAAAGATTGAAACTGCTTCAATTGTACTACTAATGTACATATGTACTCACCAACGTTGGAGGTGGGCCCTATATCGATGGACCCTCTGATGTTCACGCCGTTGATGTCCTGTTCATACCACGCCTCCAGCAGACTTCCGTTGGTACATGGCATGTTGTCACCCACCTGTGTCACAGTAACAATGACATACCAGTTTGCTCAGTGTTCATGCAGTTCTGCAACATGCCGTTTTCACTGTTAGAATGTGATGGTTCTACTGTTCTGGATTTACGACGAAAGCAGGTTACAATGCTATAGCTTCTGTATTAAACACAGGAGGCTCGGTAGCTACACAAACAATCGAACCATCTCGGGGTTAGTCTTTCGCCGTAAACCACTCGAACTAATCATGTAAGTTCTATTTAACGCGTTTTGTTTTTGTCGTTGTTGGTCTGTTTGTAGTTGCTGCTGCTGGGTGTGTGTGTGTGTGTGTGTGTGTCTGTGTCTGTGTGTGTCTGTGTCTGTGTGTGTCTGTGTCTGTGTGTGTCTGTGTGTCTGTGTGTGTTGATTTTTGTTTTCAACTTTCTACAACGACCATCCGTCTTATTCTTGCGTCTCTAAAGTTACATTACGACTGGCCAACAAAAGTAATTCCGTTACCTTGGCAATCCGCACGCTGCAGATGGAGAGACCAGTTGTCGATGTGGTGACGTTGATGGTGTAAGACACCAGATCACCAGGGTTGGTCTTGATGAGGACGTTGTAAGAAGCGAAGTAACCGATGGGCACATCCTCTGTTGAGCTCTGTACGATGCTCACGTACGGCGGACTGCCCTGTTGACAAGGAATTCCAGAAATAATAATATTAAGTGCATGAATATAGGTGCTTTATCCCAAATATCTGCCTCAAAGCGCCGCGAGCTAAACCGCAACACGCACGCTCACGTGGATCACACGCATTCTCTCACACACTGGACGTGAACACATTACAATCACGTGGTGCGAAGGGCCAGCTCAGCAATTTAAGTTTCGATTTTTTTTAACTGAATTGCATTTATTTTTTAATTTTGTGGGCTGAACATATTCCAAATGTGATGGGCTCCAATAATAATGATAATGAGTATTGTATAGGCGTTTTACCCAATTTCAAGAATCGGCCCAAAGCGCCGCAAACTGAACCCAACACGCACGCTCACGTGAATCACACACATTCTCTCACACACTGGACATAAACACATTACAATCACGTGGTGGGAAGGGTCAGCTCAGCTATTTAAATTTCGGAATTTAGAATTGCATTTATTTTTCAAATTGCATTTATTTTTCCAAAGCAGAGGGGGAGGAAGCCGGAGTACCCGGAGAGAACCCCCGTCAATCGGCCCGAATGAACGGTGCCACATACGAGAAGGAAAAATTCTTGGCTCTGAGTGGGACTCAAACCCTCGACCTCTCGCATTGGTGACAAGTCTCTTAACCACTAGACCACCGACCGCCCCGATATGGCGTGGTTGTATTATAATAATTATGGTTGTTCTTAACATGTTTATAATTAAGATATAATTATTCTTCGATCAGCTATGCCACCGACTCATTGTTTAGTCACCATTCCAAAGGCACCCACAGATTTTAAGATACCCTTCCCTCCCCCCCCCACCCACCCCACCCCCGCCACTTACCAAGCATCCTCGCATGCTCTACCGTCCTCTAGAAGCAGGACCTAAACGCCATAGATCTGGGGGAGCCGGGGTGGTCGAATGGTAGAGCGTTGGACTTCCAGTGCTCGGGTCGTGAGTTCGAATCCCGGTTGAGGCCAAATATTTGTGCTGGCTTTTTCATCGTTGCCCCGTCTTTGATATCACCCGTATGTTGTGGAAAAGGGCGTTAAACCCCCAAACACCCACCCACCCGCAGACAGACCCCCTTACAGGTTAAAGAAACTTCTACTCACACTGCTGACGGTTATGTCATCACGTGCGATGGCCTTGATCTGGCCGACCCACATCTTGTAAGGGGAGAACATGACGCCGACAGAGGGCCACATCTCCGTGCCGTTGACGAGGTCCGGGTGGTTGTTCTCCAGGCGAAAGCTGACTTTCAGCACCAGGACGTCCTCAGCTGTGTCGTTCACCACTTCGTAGTTGCACGCGGACGGCATGTTCAGCACGGCGCGATCGTTCAGACCATCCCCCAGCCTGAAAAGAGTTTAACATAATTGATATTCTTTTCTTTTATTATTCATATATTTGCTTTTTACCTAACGTACACAAATTCACATAATTATACACTGACGCTTAAAGTAAAACAGAACCGTAATAAATGTAATGAGATAAATGGATAAGCTAATATCTGATACACACATAGGTCTATTTTAAAAAACCCAAAAAGGGGGGGGGAGGGGGGAGCAATAGAGTTACAATACATACATAAAATACAAGTACACACTTATACAAACAAATATACATGATACAAATTGAGGCCAAAGGATAAGCATGCTAGAAACATACACAATTACTATCAGTTACACTACAAATGTGATACAGTTTTAGATTGTACTGATATGATTATGTAATGAGAGCTTGATATAATGGATATTCTAAGACAATAAAAACAAAGTAAGATTGGTTTGGCACGTGCAATAACTTAACAAAAATTCAAAAAACCCAAAATTATAATTTCAAGGCCTATTTCCGAGATATCAAGGCTCACTAAGGCTGACGTCCCACGCGAATGTTTAATCTCGTGTGACATGAGCCTAACCCTTCTGAGTTGTTTCGGTGGTGTCTAATATTGCACCACTAAGGCTCGTGGCACACGGGAGACGTCTTTGTTCGAACAAACGTGGAAAACAGCTGAAAACACGCTCTGGAAAAACAAATAGGACGAAGGCATGTTGTAGCCGCATGTCACACGAGAAACAGACAAGGAGAAATGACCACATCCCATAAAGCTGTTTTTCCCAATTTCGTGTTATTTTGTTATTACTGTTGCCGGTACTTTTTGTTGTTGTTGTTGTTGTTTTTCTTCTTTCAAATCTGTAAGACCTACCGAAGACATTAGATCCGCTACTAAACATTTGACGTCAGCCTCACGCAGGTCGCCATACAGAGAGAGAGAGAGAGAGAGAGAGAGAGAGAGAGAGAGAGAGAGAGAGAGCTTAAAAACAACACCATGTTTGTTGGGACTAAAAACAACACCATGTTTGTTGGGACTAAAAACAACACCATGTTTGTTCGGACTAAAAACGACACCATGTTTGTTCGGACTAATATAAACACCATGTTTGTTCGGACTAAAAAAACACCATGTTTGTTCGGACTAAAAACAACACCATGTTTGTTCGGACTAAAAACAACACCATGTTTGTTCGGACTAAAAACACAACACCATGTTTGTTCGGACTAAAAACACCCCCGTGTGACATCAGCCTTAGGCACCTGCGCAGTTACAGCCTCTCACAGTCGGCACTTACAGCGAGGTGTAGACGACGGAATCGTTGAGAGACTCGGGTAGCAGGCAGGGTAGGTTTTTACCGATAGAGTGCACCTGCACTTGGCACACGGAAACCATGGTGCTGCCTGTACCGTTTGGCATGAGGGCCTCGATGTCGAAGGGCTTGTACACCGTGTTCCGCTTGGTGGTGATCGACATGAGGAACTGACTGGACCCCCCAATGGGTATATTGCCGTCGCCCGAAACCCAGGTCAGCGCCCAGTCTGGGGTTGTCTCGTCCTGTAGAAACACATTGTAGAAGTGATTGGTACAGGAACTGAGATAAGCAGCTGGTACACCTGATAAAGACCATTTAGCCACAAACTTGGGAGTAATTTTGTTCTGTCTTATGACCTTGCTTTAGAAATATGGACTGAGCCCTTTGGTATTCTGAAGTTAGACACGTGGCCCCGTTTACATTAGCTTAAAATACCGCCCTTAGAGCGCTCTGAGAGCGCCCTGTCGCGTTTGCACTTGGGCAAACCGATCCGAAAGCGCACCGCTCTCAGACTACCTACAGTGGGTAGTCTGAGGGCGCTCTAGCTAAGGGGGAGCCGGGGTGGTCAAATGGTACAGCGTTGGACTTCTAATGCTCGGGTCGTGAGTTCGATCCCGGCTGGGGCCAAATATTTGTGCTGGCTTTTTCAGCGTAGCCCCGTCTTTGATATCACCCAATGTGTTTTGGAAAAGGACGTTAAACCCCCAAACACCCATCCACCCACCCGTGCTCTAGCTTAGGGCGCTTTCGTCACGTCACGTGGGGCCTGTGTCACCGTAGCAACAGGCCATTTTTGCAAATGGCGAAAGATCGTTTTTTTTCTGCCAGGCATACAAAAACACGCGCTTTCTGGGCGCTGCCATCTTGAATATGTCACATTCCTCGAGAGCACGTGACATATCAGCTCCCCTTCCACGATCGTGTAATGTAAACGCCGTGGAGCGCTCTCAGTACGGTGCGCTTTAGGGGCGCCCTCAGAGCGCTCTGTAATGTAAACGGGGCCTTTACTCACCGTGATGTTAGGGACGGCTGCATCAGCCTCGACCTCGACGCCGTACGAGCCGATCAGGAGGCGGTTGTCATTGATGATCAACCCGAGCGTGACGCTGTGCGAGCTGCCGACAGTAGCCAGCGTGTGATTGGTCGCCTTCATCAGGAACTGCACGCGGAGGAGGTTGGGCTCTGTGGCGTTGGGGTCAGTCGCGTTGTAGGCGTGACCCCACGACCCCACGTTGGAGATTGTGCCGAAGTCAGCATAGCCACGGTCCGCGTAGATGGAGTTGGTTCCCCTTGACGAGTAGGTGGGGGTGATGTCTTGCTCGGTGCACGCCAGGTTCTCGCCGAAATCCACGATACGGATGGAGCACAGCTGCCAAAGCCAAAGGACAAAAATTCAGCCATGTCAGAAGAAGGAGTCAGATGCATGGAGAGAGACTGTGACCTAAGTCCGATACAAGCTTGACAAAGCTGAGACTAAAAGGTAAGCACGAGATGCATAAACGGCGACCAAGGCAAGTTTACGACTATTTCAGGTAAACGGTAATACACGCTGATGGTGGGGCTATGGCCACTGAGACTACGGCCACTGGGACTACGGCCGCCGAGACTACGGCCGCTGAGACTACGGCCACTGAGGCAACGGTCACTGAGACTACGGCCGCTGAGACTACGGCCGCTGAGACTACGGCCGCTGAGACTATGGGTTATGGCCACTGAGGCTACGGCCACTGGGACTACGGCCACTGGGACTACGGCCGCTGGGACTCCGGCCACTGGGACTCCGGCCACTAACCTGGAACACGGCCTCAGAGTCGTTGAACGGCGCCAGAACCTCCAGGGCGTACTTGCCGATCGTGTTCTCCGGGATACTGATGTCCAGGGTCATCAACAGAGGAGCCACCGTGGATACCTTGCCGCTTCC
>JACVVK020000666.1:110000-120000 GCA_018292915.2 Batillaria attramentaria | reverse complement strand
ACACAAATTTCTGCATTTCGCTAGCAGTAGCAAACCTATTTCCCCACCCCATGTATCAGTATTTTCCCGAGTGACGTCAAAACGCACGCACGCACGCACGCACGCACGCACGCACACACGCACACACGCACACACACACACACACACACACTCGCCCTCACCCCTTCACAGAGGAGTACATGAACTCCCATACCTGCATCCCGCAGATGGACATGACGTCAGTGTTGTTGAGAGGGGCAAAGGCGTCGATGCTGAGGAAGGCAGAAGGCTCCGTAATGTACATGTCCAGCGTGAACACGGCCGACGTGCCAATGGGCATCGAGTCGGGCCCTGTTAGGTTGAACGTCGGGGTGTCGAATGTGGTCGGCTGAGAGACAAAATGTCAATTCGGTTCAATTCAATTCGATTCAATACAACAATCTGTGTAATAAAAATGAGGGTTTTCAGTTCACATCACTTCAGTTCAATTCAATTTGATTCAATACAACAATTTGTGTAATAAAAATGAGGGTTTTCAGTTTTGCTTTCTTTTGTTTGTTTGGGTTTTTGTTGTTGTTGTTTGTTTGTTTGTCTTTCAAGCTCACAGACCGCTCTAGGTTTATAACGGTGACAAGAACATACCATTTAGATGTGTGCAAAATGTGAACCATTTTGGGGCTGACGTTGTTAAGATAATTTTGAGCCAAAACGTGAGCCAACACATGCGCCTGCCGCAAACTCCACTTGCAAGTGAAGTGACAGTGTCTTAATGAAACAGACTATAGCTACGGCCAAGTGACCGTCTCAGTGCAACTCGCACGTGGTCGCTGACGATGTTACAAGTTTACAAAGCTCTAAAATACACTTTTGGAAGACCACTGACTCAATAGTGACAGCTCTCTCTCTCTCTCTCTCTCCCTCTCCCTAGTTCTTATTTTAGTTTCATAATTACTCACCAGTTCAGTCTGCCATTGCAATACTGTCAATACGTATTTTGTTTCACGCTGAGCATTATCATAAGCGGTGCTTGTTTATGCTCACCAATTGTTTACTTGTACGACTTGCGTTGCAATAAACCTGTTTAAACCAACACCGTGACACTCACCTCGGCGTTTGTTCTGGCAGTTAAGGATGCCTGACCGACCCAGACCTCGTTCTCCGAGTTGTACTCGGCCCCGGCGCTAACCCAGTAGACCGTCTGGTCCAGCGTGTTGTCGTTCTGGATCATGACGGCGTCCCACGTGATCACGATCGTGCTCTTTTCCTCGGTGGAATAGTCAGCCCCCACCGTCACGTCGCCGAAGTCTATGATGGCGCGATCGAACTGAAAACGACAAAATCCTTTTGTCTGCTTGGTTGATTTTTGCCTCTTTTTGTTTGTTTGTTTGTTTGTTTGTTTTTTTTTTTTTTTGTTTTTGTTGTTGTTGTGGTTTTGTTGTTGTTTTGCTTTGTTTGTTTTGTTTGTTTTGTTTTGAGGGGGTTGTGTTGTTTTGTTGTGTTTGTTGTTGTTGTTTTGTTTTGGGTGTCTTTGTTTGTTTGGACGTTTTATGTTTTTGTTTTCCTTTCTTTTTTTTTTCTTTCTTTTTTTTTGGGGGGATGGGGGTGGTTTCGGGGGGGGGGTGTATTTTTTTAAAAATTCGTAATTGGTAAAACTTACATGAGATTTTTAACGTGCATACTTGATGCTGTGCGTAAGAAGCAGGAAAGTGTTGCCCTGGAACGCTAACTCCTCCCGTGGAGCAACAATAATAACAGTAACAACATCTGCCTGTTGTTCTGTCAACGTGTGAGAGTGTTTTGGTATTCTGACAACAAGCATAACAACAAACGACAACAACAACATCATCATCATCAACATTTTTCTCTTGTCCTCTAAGTATGCTCGAGAGTTGGTTTTTTTTTTTGTTTTGTTTGTTTGTTTGTTATTGTTTGTTTGTTTGTTTGTCTGCTGTTGTTGTTTGTTTGTTTGTTTGTCTGCTGCTGTTGTTTGTATGTTTGTTTGTCTGCTGTGGTTGTTGTTGTTGTTTTGGGGAAGTGTTTTTTGTGTGTGTATTCTGGCAACAAAAACATAAACTCCCCAACAGCAACAAATAAGACAACGTCCTTACGAAGACAGTGGAACTGTTCTGGGAGTCCATGACGACCTCGCCGCTGAGAGAGGGAGACAGGTTATCGCCGACTGACTCGACCTTGACGTCACAAAGCATCATGACGATGCTGTCGTTGTCTGGAGCGAAGAGCTCCACCAGCAGGTCACTGCCCACCGCGGGAAAGAGGATCTGCAGCTTGAAGGACACCCGGGTTCCCACGCGCATCTCCGTGATGTTCTCGTTGACGCCTTCCTTGGTCAAGGTGAAGGTCATGTTGTCCGGCAAGGTCACAGCCTGTGGACATGTGGTGGTTCGAGGTAGGGTTATCTTAGGCTACTATCACACGGGAGACGTTTAGGTCCAAACAAACATCGAATACATCGAAAAATTAGGGCAAACAGATGTCGCCGTAATTCACACAAAGAACACGGGAAAACACCTCGTTCGGACGTGTTCGACCCACCCATCCTTCCATCATCATCATCATCATCGTCGTCGTCGTCGTCGTCGTCGTCACATCGTCATCACATTACTTACGCGCTTGTGGATGTGGTGGGGCTGAGGAGCCTGCATGTAGCCCTCCCCGAACTGGTCCAAATAGTGACGGCCGCCCACCGCCTCGTCCCAGCTCGGCACCACAACCTTCAGCTCCATGACGTCAGAGTCATCGGCCCCTGGGTTCTTGGCCTCGATCACCAGGTTGTGCACCTCGCCGCCGTACGGGATGGACTCCTTGCTGACGGTGACGCTGCCAGTCTCGGGGTCGATCCGGAAGTGCAGGTCGTCGTTTCCGGACAGGATGGAGTAGTGGATCTGCGCGCACGGGCAGACCCCCTGGGACGCGCAGGCGTAGGTTCCGTCCATGTCGTCGGCTTTCGCCGTGTAGACAGGCGTGCCGTCGAAGTCGTATGGGCTGAGGACCACCTCCTGTTTCTTCTGTTGGAAGGTCGGCTTGCGCTTGGCTGTGGGAATGAGAGGAGAGAGGAGGTATGATATGGTAAAGTAGACTTCTCCTCGGCGCACATATCCATCTCTGCTGAAATGCTCACGGCGCCGCAGGGCTGGAGGACGAAGCAGTGAAAGCCTGCTGCCGCTAAGCGCTACTTTATGTGCAAACCTCCACCCTGCTATTCACTCTGGTGCGTGCGACAGTATTTCTGTTTACCACGACACCGGCCACAGCCTACTCTTCTTCGAAAGATAAACGTGGGATTTTTAACATGCACACTTGATGTATACGGCGATGTGGCGTAAGGACACAAACTGAGCGTGGGTTCAAGTGCAGTGTTTCTTTGAAAGGCCCTGTTTTGCCAGTGGGCCAGTTTGTAGTGATTTTTGCTGATGCGAAAAAGCGATTTGCAAAGGAAAAATCCATCCCTTCCCGCCTATGTCCCGCGGTGGAAAGGGACCCATTCGCCCACTGTACCTGCAGGCACCTGTCTGATTGTAGTGTTGATATGTTGTGTGTTTTGTGAAGGTGTACTGTACTGTCCGTATTTATGTGATATGCTTTGTTGATATTGTTCCAACGTTGTTTTTTTGTCTTTTTTGTTGTTGTTTTTCTTTTCTTTTCTTTTCCTTGTAAAGCGCTGTGAACTCTCTGCGAGAAAGAGCGCTATATAAGTATCAATTAGTATTAGTATTAGTATCCAAATTCCTGCCCACCAGGGATTCAAACCGTGCGGCTCAGGATCCGAAGTCGGATACTTTAACCACTAGACCAAATCCCCTTATCATACTTGTTCATATTTTTGACTTCTGCCGTTTTCGCCAGATGATTGGTATCGCTTCTCTGTGTATGAGATTTGTTATCGTTTATTTCTCTGCTTTTACAAGTTTCATTTCTCATTTACAAAAAAAAAAATCACTAATTTAACCTGTTTTATTGCTTAGAGCATAATTATTTGACATAGGAATGATAATGCGCTTTACAATTAAAATCAGTTATTATTGATTACCGGCCCCCGTAGTATAGTGGTTAGCACTTGGGACCATGGACCGGGAGACCCGGGTTCGAGTCTCAGCCGAGGCTGGATTTTTTTTGCCTAGGTCGGCTCCTACCAAAAGCGGCCCAATGGGGGGGGGGGGGGGGGGCTGTTGCCACACAGGCGAGATTCACCCACTTCACGGGTGCGACTTTGCGAGTGCGGCCTTTGAAATGACACGTCTTATGAAGTGGATGATTACACGATCGGCACCGCAGGTGCCATAATTCCCGGGCTTGGTTAACGCCGGGATATTTATGATAGGAAGCGTGGAATGCGGCCCTGTTCCGCAGCCCCAAACCACACGAACCTCCATAGCATCATCTTAACATCATCCTTATTTCCATCATCATGCATAATAACAATTGCCCCAGCTTTCGAGCCCTCCGTCGATTCCACCCACGACCTGGGAGGAACACCACTGGAGCTAGCAAAGAGTTGGGGCAGCAAAACAAACAAACAAAATATTGATTATATTAATTATGTACTCACCGTAGTTCTCACATCTGTCTCCGGTCCAGCATGGCTCACAGGCACATTTCCCATTTTGGTCCGGCACACCGTGCTCGCCACAGTCGGTACTGAACACCAAACTGTTCGGAAATGGTGCAAACAATGACCAGTTTTCGGGTGAAAGAGGTCCCAGACAACAAAAATCCGATAGTCCTCATGGTACCAGCTTGGGGGCCTCCTGGGTGTACTTATAAAATGCGTGGCGCCTAGGGGCCAAATATTAGTGCTGGGCCCGCATGCGAAAGTCCAGGTTAGGGATTTCAGACCAGGGTTAGAGTCTAACCTCTAACTAAACTAGCTCTAGGGTTAAAGTGTTCTTTTTTGGTTGTTTGTTTGACCATGAAGCGGGTCCATTCCACCATCATGCCTAAGCCGTTAGAGAAGGATTTTTCTTCCTTTCTTCGCTTCCTTTTTTAAATTTAATTTTGTTTTGGGGTTTCTTTTGTCCTAGTCTGGGTTAGCCCGTAGCCGTGGGTTAAATTAACCTCGAGTTTTACATGCGGGCCCTGACCTTGTCATCGCTGCCCCGCCTTTGATATCACCCTTACGTGACGGAAAAGGACGTTAAACTCCCAAACAACCACCCACCCACCCACCAAATGACGGTACTCAGAATCCCCATGTATATAATCTTTACTTTCTTTGAGCCACAAGCAGCCATTTCATAGTTTCATTTTAAAAAAAAAAAAAAACAGAATTGAAACAAATGTGTAATCTAAGCAGTGGAAAATCTTCTTGTATTGATTACAAACATTAATTAAACATTATTTGTAATCAATACAAAAAGAATTTCCACTGCTTAAATTACACATTTGTTTCAATTCTGTTTTGTTTTGTTTTTTTCTTTTTAATGAAACTATGAAATGGCTGCTTGTGGCTGAAAGAAATAAAAGATTAAACTGAAAAAAAATATATATATATATATATATATATATATATATATATATATATATATATATATATATATATATATATATATATATATATATATATATATATAATTATTATTATTAAAAGAACTATTCTGATGTTGCTTGTTAACAATCAGACCAGACTGGTTTCTTTCACGTTTTCCTGATCACTTCGAACAGACACCTGGTTTTCCAACCGGTATTCATTATTTAATCTCTGTGTATCTGGGGGGTTTTTTGTGTGTATGTACCCCCACCCCCCTCACCCATTATGCTAATACGTTTCATCCGCTAATCTAAACTGACTATCACGCCCACTCTAACACACATTATTTTTCTAAAATAAAATGTACTCACCTTTGAGCGCCAACTGGCGATGCACCTGAAAGGAGAAAACCAAAACATCAGCGATTTTTATTTCCGAATTAACACTTACAATTTTTAAGTCCACCCCCCCCCCCCCTCCACCCCCCCCCCACCCCCCGATCTACCCTGCCCTTCCACACCATGTCAGCCTGCTCGTTGAGAGGTATTGTTTAAATGTTCCCTGTGAGTCTCTGTGTGTGAAATCTGTTTATTGTGCGGTGTATTTGGTTATGATGTCATTTACATGTATAGACGCCTTATAAGTCTTCTTCTTTTATTACTATTATTATTATTATTATTATTAAAAATCAAACAGGATGTAAATATATATATATTAAGAATCTATGTCGTTTAAACGAGAAACAAGCTCCAAGACTCAAATGATAAACATATCAGAAATCAGTGCAAGTCCAAATTATTCGGACTGTCTATATTTTACAAAATAGGTTGCACTCTCTCAAGAGACTGAGGATGCTGTCGGGGGGAGGGGGAGGGGGGGCATCCCTGAACAACACCTTCAGAGAACTAGCACAGTAGTGTTTGGCACGGAACTCAGTGAGATCCGCGGTCAACCGTAGGAGGGTTCACACAGCCTGTAGACGGCACTGTGTCGCATTTAGAACTCTATCAAAACGCGCTGCAGTTCTGTTCATAACTGTAAGTTGTGTTCACATTATCACTGCCCAAAATGACTTACTGTTCTCTGACAGGTCCAAAATATGTAGGAGGCGAACAAGCTGAGAAATATCGAGCAACCAAAATAAATGCGAAATGTATTTTCCTTGTTTGAATTATACAAGCTGCAAAAAAGGGATTGGTGGCGTTTTTTTTTTTCCGCCCAGTGAAGCATTAAGCTGTCAAGCGCAGTGCCCCCGAGTCAGCAATCAACCGAGTCATTCAGTTAATGTCACGCAGATACCAGGCTGTCATCCCGTAGGGTGGGGGCGGAAGGGGAAGGGGGGGGGGGTTCAGACACGAGGACGGTACGTATCACAATTCCTTTCTTGGATTTTTTCCCGACCGCTTATGAAAAATCGGGAGTAACTCGCGCGTCTTCTCACGAAGTGCGGATTTTTCTTATCAATAATAATATTATAATAATAAATGGTATTTGTAGGGCGCATTTCTTTAATTTGCCGATCACTCACCGACACTCACACACCTTAATTTTACAAAGATAGACAGGCGTGCACTGGTGTGAAACTGACAAGTTCCACAGGAAATTACTGGCATGCTTTTCGACATAGGGAACGTTTTACGGTTGCTCGTAAAATCAGACAGAGTGGGCGCATTTCTTAGATTCACAGGCAGACAGTAGCATAAGGTTGATGCAACAAAACTGAAAGAGCGTTCGCCAAAGGATTTCTCAGATTGCTTTGGGGAATTTAGAGAAGCTTCTCGCCGGACGAAGTAGTAATTGAAGTGATAATATTTCGCCAATGAACTGTAAAAATTCAGCAAATTGCCGGACGGCGGGCATGGACTAGGGTGAGTGAGTGAGTTTTTGAGGCTTAACGCCGCGCAAGCCACAAAGACTAATTCGCGCTAAGTGTGTCTGCACTATGTGAAAAAAAAAACCACCAAAAAAATGTAACGTTGGGCAACTGATGCAAACTGATCTACGGGGCAATATAAACCTAGGACATGCAGGAGACGCTGCACCTCCTTGCTAATTTCTCGAACTCCCGGTTACAAAAAACAAAAACAAAAAACAAAAACCAACCAAAAAAAAAATCTCAGCAGCAGACACCCGCTTACTGACCACTGCCCGGAGGAGATTTTAACAGAGCAAAAGACAGGTGAATGGACCGATGGAGGCAGAAATAAGAGTAAAGAAAGAGCAAAAGGGCTGGGCAAGCTCAGCGAAATCAGCCCCGCCGCGTGAAGGCGAGCCCCTGGGGCCACGGCATGGACTCACCACCGAGGCGCGAATAAGGTGCAAGAGAACGCCAGACGGCGGAAACAAGCATGTATAATTACACGAGGCAGATCAGTTAGATAATGGGGGAGCCGGGGTGGTCGAATGGTAGAGCGTTGGACTTCTAATGCTCGGGTCGTGAGTTCGATCCCGGCTGGGGCCAAATATTTGTGCTGGCTTTTTCATCGTTGCCCCGTCTTTGATATCACCCTATGTGGTGAAAAAGGGCGTTAAACCCCCAAACACCCACCCACCCTCAGTTAGATAATGGAAGGTCATTCAGAGAGATTCAGAAAGAGTTCAGTTACGTATCAACACGTCACGTGTAGCGTGCAGTCTTTTCTACAGTCATGTTCGACAATCTACAGATAAAAAATAATAATAATAGTACGTGGAAGGGGGGGGGGGGGGGGCGGGGGCGGGGGTCGCCTTAGCACTTTCGTACCGCACATGAGTATCCCATGTTTTTTACTATTCAAATAACCTGGTGAACAATTTTACAGAGACGACATTAAGCCACGCACTCACTATAATACCAACAAAAACAAGAACAGCAAGATGATGATAATAATAATAATAATAAGGGAGGGTGGGTGTTTGGGGGTTTTACGTCCTTTTCCACCACATACGGGTGATATCAAAGACAGGGCAACGATGAAAAAGCCAGCACAAATATTTGGCCCCAGCCGGGATACGAACTCACGACCCGAGGATTAGAAGTCCAACGCTCTGCCATTCGGCCGACCAGGCTCCCAATAATAATAACAACAACAACAACAACAACAACAGCAACAGCAACAACAATAATAATAATAATGATATGCAGACCAACAGGAAGAGAATGTTTGGGTTTTTTTTGCACTTGTAACAATATACACTTTCAAAACGATTTAATTCCTACAAAGTAAGTTTGGAGTTGTGTACCAGTGTCCTCACTAAAAGACAAAATCAGAATTCATTCCTGTCTGCATGGATTTAAATTTGGCTTAGTGGGAGTGCTGCGCTTTGATTGTACTCGTGATTGCTGCAATAATAAGCGCCAAGGAACCTTTAACCCTGCCTGATTTTTGCATACAGAGCCAAAACAGAAAAATCATTTAAAAAAATGGAATACTCTTGCACGGTACGAAATGTGCTAAGCCCCCCCCCCCCCACACACACACACACACCACCCCCACCCCCACGTTCCAGATCCGGACTTGAAACAATTGAAATCAGTGTACACTGCACTTCAATCACCACAAAATCGAAACAGAAGGGGGGAGGGTGGGCGGAGGAGGGGTAGGGTCGTAGGGGCGGGCGCGAGAGGGGTGGGGATGAGGAATGGCGGTCCAGAAACAACAAAATGATGGACGCGTTTCAGCTGAATGTCCTGAACAGGAAGAAACAAAAACATCAGCAAACACACACACACACACACACATACGCACACGCACACGCACACGCACACACACACACACACACTTTACTCACCTACGAGAAGCACACACGACACCCCGACCGCCAACAAACACAGCGACCGCAGCCCCCGGGTGGCACCGGGTGGCGAAAGTAAGTCCACCATCTCTTGCTTGCAGAAAACAATAACAGTCCACGCTCTAGGTTCTGTAGGTTCCTAGCACTAACCGCTTGAGTCTCTTACTGAAGATGCGTGTCTAGAGCCCTGCCTCTCGGTGTCCTATCAGTTCGCTGGACGCTGGTGTTCTGAGCACTGGCAGCTCGCGACGCACGTGACGTATGACGTGTCAAGCTCCCCCTGGTGGCGGTAGCTTCCCGGGCTGCAAGCTCAGCGCAAGAGGTGCGGAAGAAGGGATATGGAGGAGGAAGGGGTGGGGTGGGGGGGGGGGAGGAAGTTGGAGGGTGAGTCTGGTGACAGAGGACAACACCGGTTTTAATGCTGGCGTTTGCAGAACAGTTTTGCGGAAAGTGTCACAACTGAATCTGATCCGAGAAAATGTGACCATTATCTCTCCTTGTGTTCAATTCTTTACATGTCGAATCTCTTTGAAATTCCTTGCGTATCGCCTGCCACATAAAGAGTTTTAGCATTAACAAGCACAGTTTGTAGCTTAAGAATGCACATACACCATCAGCAACACTGCAAAGGAACTGTCCACAGTTACTTAGCTTCAGACAGCCACGCATGCGTCTGAGAATGTCGGTAGGAGTGAACAATTTGCGCACGAAAAGCCCCAAGCCGAGAAACTAGCAGAACAGGTATGGGACCCTCGCTGCCAG
>JACVVK020000666.1:102500-105000 GCA_018292915.2 Batillaria attramentaria | reverse complement strand
CACGCACAGAGAGAGAGAGAGAGAGAGAGAATTGAACGTCAAGAAGGCATCACTGCTTCACACTATTTGAGCGTTCTTTGCAAACTGTTCTTGGATAAATCAAAGGGAAAAATTAAAACTTTTGGACAGTTTCCGTAATGTGGTGTATAAATTTCAAATCACAGGGACTATGAACAATCAACACCCCATAGTTTTTTTAGGAGTGACTGCGCCCTCTAAAAACAAGCAAATTGGCGTATTGTGCAACACTGTATTGTATCAGTTTTCAACCTGGGTTTTCATTAAAAAAAGAAACACTTCTTCTTAGGACATACTTTCAAAGCAGTTGCCTTTATTTTTCTTTGGACAAAGAATTCACAGGTATGAACAGCAACAACAAAGCTTGTCGGAAACTTCAAAGACGTAGTTCATATACATTTTCAACAAAAAAAGCATTTCTATACAACCAGCAGCTTTTGTCTTGTCACTATGACAACACGATGTCAAAACTAAGCATTTGAAAAACAAACGCCTCTCATGATAACATGCAGACGCTAAGTGAAACAATCACACGTATTTATGTTTCCCCCACGGCGTGCTTCATGTTCAAATTCAACATACTTTATATATCCCTGGAGGGGCAATTAAATGTTCTATGAATATTCTATACAGGCCTTAAAATATAAAATTTTTGAGAAAGAAAATTAACAAATTCACGTTTTATGCTGTGTGACAGTTGCCAAATATACAACTTTACTGTTTTTAATGGGAGCCGAGATAGCCGAATGGTAGAGCGTTGGACTCCTAAGGCTCGGGTCGTGAGTTCGAATCCCGGCTGAGGCCACATATTTGTGCTGGCCTTTTTCTCGTTGCCCCGTCTTTGATATCACCCATACGTGGTGGAAAAGGACGTTAAACTCCCAAACACCCACCCACCCCTACTGTTTTTGAGAAACTGAAACTGGCTAGGTTTAGCAATGCTTTCTTTGGCGTTTCCATGAACACCAGTCGACAAAACAAATTATAAGCGAATACTGTCGTTTTTTGTTTTTGTTTTTGTTTGTGTTTGTTTTTTTAAAGGTGGACCAGAATCCGGATTTGATGCTGACGTAGGCAGACAGATCACATAACGTGTTTATCAGGCACACGAGTGAGGCCGAAGGACGTTCAGAAATTTGATAATGTCGACGTGGTTGTAATTCTGAATAGCTCCCAAATGGAGTAAAACTCTTTGCGATGACACTTCCCGCTTTATGCTGTTTGCCGGATCCACGAATTTGTAAAGCTGCAGCATAGATCATATATCGAAGCGATCAGTGTCAGGGTTTGGCCGGGTGTTATGCACATCGCGTTATTTTGACGACAGCGAGAATAGGATCCAGACTCATCCCGAAAACATTGTACGTCACAGGAAGCGTTCTAAATGACGAGATTGATGCATGGGTGATCCTAGCAGAGCGACAGAATTTGATATTCGTTTGATATGGAGGGGTACTTTGCTTGTTATTCACAGACACAGACACACAGACACACAGACACAGACACAGACACACAGACACAGACACAGACACACACACACACACACACACACACACACACACACACACACACACACACACACACACACACACACACACACACACACACACCACACCACACCATACAGACACACACACAGACACACACGCAGACACACACGCAGACACACACGTAGACGCAGACGCAGACGCACACGCACACGCACACACACACACGCACACACAGAAAATTGAACGTCAAGAAGGCATCACTGCTTCACACTATTTGAGTGTTCTTTGGAAACTGTTCTCGGATAAATCAAAGAAGAAAATTAAAACTTTTGGGCAGTTTCCGTAATGTGGTGTATAAATTTCAAATCACAGGGACTATGTACAATCAACACCCCATAGTTTTTTGTTTGTTTGTTTGTTTGTTTTTTAAGGAGGGACTGCGCCCTCTAAAAACAAGCAAATTCGCGTATTGTGCAACATTGTATTGTATCAGATTTCAACCTGGGTTTTCATTTTTTAAAAAAAACACACAAAAAAAACACTTCTTCTTAGGACATGCTTTCAAAGCAGTTCCCTTTACTTTTCTTTGGACAAAGAATTCACAGGTATGAACAGCAACAACAAAGCTTGTCGGAAACTTCAAAGACGTAGTTCATAGACATTTTCCAAAAAAAAAAGAAAAAAAAAAAGCATTTCTATACAACTAGCAGCTTTTGTCTTGTCACTATGACAACACGATGTCAAAACTAAGCATTTGAAAAACAAACGCCTCTCATCATAACATGCAGACGCTAAGTGAAACAATCACACATATTCATGTTTCCCCCACGGCGTGCCATGTTTGATGTGGCCTCACGTGTAGGTTCGTGAATTTTTCATGTCCTTTAGCCTGTAATCAATGTTTTCACATTAGAAAACGCCGGCCATAGCGATATTTTTTTTTTTTTGCGTTGACGATGATCGATATTCCGCTTTAACAGGACGTGGTTGCA
>JACVVK020000666.1:0-92500 GCA_018292915.2 Batillaria attramentaria | reverse complement strand
TAAACCCCTAAAACACCCACCCACTCCTGAATAAAATTCTTGACTTCTTGACTTGACTTTTGACTTTGTGGCTTCAAATATTAGAGAAATATGACTTTCTTGGAGCCTATACGTACGTTCCGTTCCTGAACTCGACAAATCTGATGAAAATAGTCACCAGTCAGCGCTGTCCGCAACCAAATAACGTCGTCGGCTCAGTACGCAGTACGTTTCTACGAACATAGAACAACGCATACGCCACCCTTACGGACTCAGGCAGAACCAGGAGGGACTCGAAGGAGGTTTGGGCCCCAGGCATGCAGCACTAAGGCCCACCGGCGTGTGGAGTGGACACGCCCTGGTGCTCATGAACCAAACCCCCAGCTATGGGCAAATAGCTCCACTGCCTTGTGGATATCTCGGGAGAGATGCGGATAAGGGAGTAAACCCTGAGAGACAATCCGAGGTGGAGCCCCTAAGGCGGTTGGATGGCATTCTTGTCACCCTCCGGCAACTCCTGCATCCTGGTTCATCTCCAGCCACCTTGACTCTGCCTTGCCACTGGACCCAGGTGTTCCCGGACGAGAGAGTGAGGTTGACGCCGCGCAACTCTTCGATACTCACTTTAATCCAAGTCAAGCGCAAGTCATGACAACAACAACAACAACAACACTAGCCGCAATGGTTTCAGATGCGATATTGTGTCCCAAGTGATCGACACTGATGCATAGGTCAAGCGCATTCGATTAAAAAGTTGTCCACAGCGTTGTTGTACGCTTGACAAACGTGTTGTATGTAGCTATTGTGACGTGGTGTTCGTTTAAATGAAGATAATGAAGATACGACACACACGGTTGGTCGATCACCCAAAGCAGAGGCACAGCTGACAGGCTTTCTCGTTAATAACTATAGTCTTTATAATGAAAAACCTATTGTCACAAGTTCATTTGTATGCCGATACCGTATAATATTACCTTATTGAGTGCGCGCAGAGGTCAACACAATTCATTTCAACACTGCGGTACTATCCCTTGCGGGAAAGTAATTCTATCACAAAATGAAATTAAACATGTACAATGTATCAAATAATCGCCACAATGGACATAATTATACGAATCCTTCAAGAGAACTAGGTACAGAATACATGCAAACGATATACATAAAACGTAGGTAATCATTAAAAAGTCGTTTTGGTCGTTAGGATTGTACTATCGCATAATTAAGGTGCTCTGAGCAATGCTGGACATTTTCTATACCTAAACTTGACATTTAGCCTTTGGTAACCGCACGCACCGCATGCTTTTTTACCTTCTGATTTATTTGTCGGACACGTACTCAAATAGGCTAACCCACAGGTGTGGGCTGGTTTGTCGAAGTGCACGTGTCTCGTTCGCGCACTTTGATTGGCTAGCATGACCTGTCAATCAGAAACTGGCTACATGTCAGCTGACAGACTGATATCACAAAGTCATCGTCTGGGGTTGTGACTGTCGTATTTACAAAATCTGCTACACAAGGCACTGACAATTTTGCGGCTTGTAAAGTTGTATATAACAAGTGGTTTGTGTCTCGCATGTGAGAGACTGCAGCGCAGGTCAGTAGATTTTGTTTATGAGACCGCCATAACGTTGGCGAATTTGGATTTGCTGGTGTCGGGCTGTGACTCGCATTTTGTGAACAAAATGTGTGGGAACAGAATGTTGGCAGTGATCCCGTTCACCTACAAATGGGACCTGCCACAGGCCAGCACAGGGTGGGAGGGAGGATGTGCATTTGGGAGTTTACCGTCCTTTTTCCACCACGTATGGGTGATACCAAAGCAGGGGCAACGAGAAAAAGAGTGAAGCATTTTTAGAGGTAACTGTGATGCCTCAGGCTGATACGGGATATATCGGCATTTTGAGGCCGTGTGCATTTGTGTCCTTCGGCCTGATTGGTGGCAATGTTTAGAGATTTTGTCTATAGGCTTGTAGTACAGGAATGAAAGCGTAGGCTGAAGAGTCATAATTTTATTTCTCCACTGTTAGAAGCCGCAAAGTCACGAAAATGGTGGCAGTGGTCAAAAGGAACATCTATTCATTTTGCAAACAGTCTTAGAGCTTTGTAAGCGGCGGTTTTTTCCCACTCAGAACTCATTACGAACATAGAGACTTAATAATAACAAATTACACTTGCACTAGCAGAAGCCTCAGTCACGCACACAAGGACACACACACACCCACAAACAGACACACATGGCTAGAAGACAACAGGCAAAACAAATGCACTCCCAAGCATTTGGCTATCTTAAAGATCTAGGCTCCCGTGGTGTGAAAAACATTTACAGAGTCGACCGTGCAAGCACAGTCAACTCTGTCACAGTTGCAGAGTTTTCAGCGCTTCAGGGACCCCTGTAAAACCAGAGTATGAGTTTGCCGTGTCATTATTTGGCTTTTGGTCAGTGAGCGAGACACATCGTTAAGTGTCTAGCGGATGTTGAGTGCTGCACGATCTTTCTCGCTCAGTGTCAAAACGCAAACTGAGCTGTGAAATCAGGCTGCCCTTGGCTTTTATTGGGGTTTCAGGGACGCTGAAAACTTTGCAACTGTGACAGAGTTGACTGCAGAAAGCTTTTTGTTGGGAGCTTAGATCTTTAAGATAGCCAAATGCTTGGGAGTGCATTTGTTTTGCCTGTTGTCTTCTAGCCATGTGTGTCTGTTTGTGGGTGTGTGCCCTTGTGTGCAAGATTTACTTGTGTGCGTAACTGAGGCTTCTGCTAGTGCAAGTGTTTTTTTTTTTTTTGTCTTTTTTTGTTGTTATTATTATGTCTTATTATCATTTTGTATGGTGGCCTATAATTTCCTCTCTGAGATTAATAAAGTAATTTGAATTTGAATTTTGGAGCTATTCACTGATTCAGTGCTTTCTTCTTCTTTCCACAACAACGAAAGAAAATAATAATATAGCACAATCCTATGAGAACATAGCAATATCATTCTCGTTTCGGTAATTTCGTATCGTCCATGGAACGGAACTAGAACGAGCTTAAATTCGTTGCTACTTCTAAAGTTTTTAGTTCTGTCGTCGTCGTCATCTTGATGATTCTGCAGCGAAACGATGACAGAAGAGTGGTCAAGCAAAGCAACACTGGGAGCGGTGGATTATGCTGTGTTGGGGGTCACGCTTCTCGTCTCGCTGTCCATTGGCTGTTACTTCGCCCTCACGGGTAATATACTGTACTTTTTTTTTCCATGAGTAGCTTATTTTACGTTAATCTATCTTCAACTCTCTTCCTTTTCCCGGAAGAGAGGCCGGCCTCGCAACAGCTGGGGGCGGGACACTGAGGCAGAGATATACAAGCAGGGGATCAACTGGACCGGAGTGGCAAGAGTAGCCCAGAACAGAGTGCGATGGCGAAGGGTCGTCGATGGCCCATGCTCCACTTGGAACCATGGGCCTTAGTAGTAGTAGTAGTAGTAGTAGTAGTAGTAGTAGTAGTAGTGGTAGTAGTCGTAGTAGTAGTAGTAGTATGTTCAATGATACCTATGGTTACCCGCCCCAAAAAAAAAAAAAAAAACCAAAACATTTCGTGAATATACTGTACTTTCTCATGAGTAGCTTCTTTTACGGTGATCTGTGTTCAGCTCATTCACACATACGGTTAGCCGCCAGAAAACCCCATTTTGTGGCTTCAAAGCAAGGGCAGTAACTTTATTTAGAGTTGTTTATTTTAGAGTAATCTCTGTTTAACTCCAGTGACACCTACGGTTACCATTCAGAAAACCCCCTTTTGAGACTCCCTAGCGAAGGGACGTATTTCGTACCCGGTCTCGCGAGAGTTGGGACTGTGACATATTTCCATTCCAGGCCTTTTTCAAGTTCCAAAATTCAATAAACGTTTTCTTAAAAAAAAGGGAAAAAAAAAGACTTCCTTGCTTGATAATAAAATTTGTTTGTTTAAAACATCTTACAAATCTTGAAATACTGTATTTCATATAAAAAAAATCAGTAAAAATTATACAAGAAAATACATGTGAGAGGGCATTGTACATTACCTAGTTGTCTATAATATATTCAATTTATTTGCCCACCTTTAGAAATTTACAGGTCACTGATTAAAAGGCACAATAATAAATGAGATTCCAAAATACACTAATTGAAAAAACAGACGTATTGATAAAAGATATTAACTTAGATAAAACTAATTACTGCTGGGAATACACTGGCATGAATACTAAGCATGTTTGATAGGATTCCGTGAGGAGGACTTCGCTGAACAGCGTAACCTATTTACATGTAAATTAGGCTCACGTGACAGAGGCCGCGAGCGGCTAATGCGCTGCGATTAGCTAATGGTACCCCGAACGTGCCTTATTTACATGTAAATGGGTTACGCTGCTCACCGAAGTCCTTCTTACAAAGTCCTACCGAACATAATAATGATGATGATGATGATGATGATGATGTGTATGTTTTGGCGCCTATCCTGTGGAAAGTTCTAAGCGCCTTACGAACCGGGGAAAAGGGGGGGGGGGGGAGGGTGCGCACAAGCAACAGGGACCATCTTGCAGCTAGGCAGGGGGTAGTAGAGCCGCCCAAGCAACAAAGGTGGTGGTGGGGGTGTACCATAATAAACACAGCTAAAACAGTTTGAAACACTATCAAACACAAATCATCCTCAACACCTAGACATAGCCATACTGTCACACACACACACACACACACACACACACACACACACACACACACACACACACACACAGAGCAAGGTCTGGCGCAGGATTCTGGTAGTCTATTGTGACTGCTGAAAGATGGAGGTTTTCAAAACTGACTCCTACTATTTAAAACAAATCATTAATGCAACTTGCCATCTTCAGCTGGCGTCATGGTAAGAATGCTTATTGACTGAACAGGAGGGCGGCAGCGGTCACAGGCCGAGTACCTACTAGCTGGGGGGACCCTGTCCTTCTGGCCCGTATGTCTGTCGCTGTTCGCTACCTACCAGTCGGCTGTCGGGCATCTTGGCGTGCCGGCGGAGACCAACATGTACGGCCCCATGATCATATACCAGGGCCTTGGCGTGGCCATCGGTAACCTCGTCACCGCCTTCACCATCGTGCCCTTGTTTCACCCGCTCCGGCTCACCAGTGTCTATCAGGTACATAATTATTATGGATCTCGCTAAGGGTGGGTGGGGTGGGTGTTTGGGGGTTTAACGTCCTTTTCCACCACATACGGGTGATATCAAAGACGGGGTAACGATGAAAAAAAAAACAAAAAAACAGCACAAATATTTGGCCCCAGCCGGGATACGAACTCATGACCCGAGCATTAAAAGTCCAACGCTCTACCATTCGGTCACACCGGCTCCCCGATCTCGCTCAGGGACTCAAACTAGGTGATTCTGCACTCCATTCACACACCACATCATCTGTCAGGTACATGGATATTGGAACTGGTATATCTTCGGTCTTTAAGGCTTCGAAGGTTTGTTCCAATCGTCTTTCCTCAGGAAGTGGCCGGGAAGATGGCGGAATGGGAGGAGGAGAGCGGAATGGGAGGGGGAGGGGAGGGTTCGGGGACAGTGAAACAAACAAATGAACATACAAACAACAAATACACATTCTGTTTCTTTCTCAGTATCTGGAGATGAGGTTCGAGTCCACAGTGGTCCGTCTCATTGGCGTTATCGTCGGCATGGCGTGGACGGTAAGATTCCTAACACTAACAGCGACACTATCAATGGATAGTTAAAGTTCGAACCCCCTTCAATCATAAAAATGCACACGACAGAACTTCGCTTGTTTTTGGTGGTTCATTTCTGTTCTGGTCCATAAACGCAACTATTGCTTACAAAGTGTGCCCCAAAAATCCATGTTTTTATGTTTTATCTGTATCATTCCATTGGCCATTGGCGTTACAAATGACAATCTGTCTCTCAGTGTCAGTGTCTTCTTTATCTGTATACTTCTTTTGGTGCAGTTTGTTCATGAGCTTTTGACTACACCGATCTTGTGCTTTTGATTTTAAAAAAAAAATTCTTTCTTTCTTGCAGACAATATACATGGGCATCGCCCTCCTGTCTCCAGCTTTGGCAGTACAAGGAGGTACTCTCTCTCTCTCTCTCTCTCTCTCTCTCTCTCTTTTTCTTGATCTTGATCTTCATGTACAGTAGTTAGCTGGTAAATTCCATGCACTGGCTTCGACACCGGCGAGTTATCTCCTCGTGTGTGTGCGTGCGTGTGTGTGTGTGTGTGTGTGTGTGTGTGTGTGTGTGTGTGTGTGTGTGTGTGTGTGTGTGTGTGTGTGTGTGTGTGTAATCGGAGGCAGGAAAACAATTTAAAAGGGTTTAAAGGTTGCGGGGTTGTTGGGATTTTGTTGTTGTTGTTGGCCCATCAAGAAAGTCATTTCAGACCGGCCCCCGTAGTGTAGTGGATAGCACTTCGGACCATGGACCGGGAGACCCGGGTTTGAATCCCAGCTGAGGCAAGCGGGATTTTTCCTACCTAGGTCCGCTCCTACCCAGATCTGGTGTGCTATGGGCCTAATGGGGAGGCTGTTGCCACACAGTCGAGATTCACCCACTTCACGGGTGCGACTTTGGGGGCGCTTCCCTCAGTATGACACGGATGTATGACATGATGTGGATGATTACACGGCCGGCACCGCAGGTGCCATAGTTCCCGGGCCTGGTGAACGCCGGGATATTTATGACAGGAAGCGCGGAATGCGGCCCTGTCCCGCAGTCGCAAACCACGCGGACCTACATGGCATCATCCTACTATCATCCTCATCTCCATCCTCATGCATAATTAAAAAAAAATGCCCCAGCTTTCGAGCCCTCCGTGGATACCACCCAGGACCTGGGAGGAACACCACTGGAGTTGGCAAAAAGAGTTGGGGCAAAAAAAAAGTCATTTCAGAAGTCGTGACACTGAGAAAAATAGCCTTGAAAAAAACAAGTGAAAATCCCCGTGCAGGACAACAAGACCTTTCCCGCAGTCTCAAACCACACGGACCTCCATGGCATCCTCTTACTGTCATCCTCATCTCCATCCTCATGCATAATAAAAACAAAATGCCCCAGCTTTCGAGCCCTCCGTGGATACCACCCAGGACCTGGGAGGAACACCACTGGAGCTGGCAAAAAGAGTCATTTCAGAAGTCGTGACACTGAGAAAAATAGCCTTGGAAAAAAAAGTGAAAATACCCGTGCAGAACAGCAAGACCTTGGAGGGTTTTCTTCGATTTGTTTTGGGTTTTTTTGTTTTTAGTTTGAAAATCAAAAATCAAACAAATCCCTCCAGATCTGGCTAATGGAAAGATTTACATAACTGCAGATCTAGCCACAGAGCCTGTTCAGGGACAGTTCTCCAAAGAAACAGCAGGAAATGGGTCTGCTTACGATAAACATCGATTGACATGCCGGCTTTTGTACTTGTATTTTTCGAAGTGTTTGTCATACTGAACTCAGTGTAAGTAAACATAGACGAGCCTTTGCGTCGAAACGTGATGCAACAGCACACACAGTCTGAAGAATTTAGACAAATACAGAGAAATGTTTCCGTGAGAAAGTTTGAGAAACAGACATAGACATCGGGCGGGGGGGAGGGGGGGTGTATGGAGCACAGAGTCGTATAATTCTTCCACCTACGCGAATCCTTTGACTGACACACCCTCACAATCACCACTTCACCCCTGCCCCCCCCCCCCCCACTCCCCCTCCCAACACTCCCCCCCCCCCCCACCTCCACCCCCACAAACACTCACAGGGTGGTATTCCTTTACCCACGCGAATACTTTGATTGACACAACCTCACTACCACTACTTCACTCCTACCCCCCCTCCCCTCCTCTCCCCCAACCAACGTCCACCCGTTCTCAACCCTTCCCAGACACACACAAAAATATGACAGAGGTCTAATTACACAGGCATACGCAACGTCCTCCTCTAGAAGGGCCTCAGCGTACCTCCTCTTGTGTGTCCTACCAAATACAAGAAGATGGTCATCAGCACAAATGTTGGGTTCTTTTTTTCATTTAATCACCTGCTGTCGTCACGGTCGTTCTTTTTTTTTGTAATACCATGTATCGCGAAGGAGGACCCCCCCCCCCCTCTCCCCCCCCCCCTCTCTCTCTCTCTCTTGCCTTTGAACCTGGAAATTTTGGCCCGTACGTGTGTGTGTGTGTGTGTGCGTGCGTGCGTGCGTGCGTGTGTGTGTGTGTGTGTGTATGTGTGTGTGTGTGTGCGTGCGTGTGTGTGTGTGTGTGTGTGTGTGTGTGTGTGTGTGGTGTGTGTGTGTGTGTGTGTGTGTGTGTGATGACCATATTTAAAAACCACGAAAATCACGCTTTGTCGTGACAAGAAAAATCACTGCAAACTACTGTAGCACACAAGCAAAACGGGGTCCATGAAAGAAGCACCGCACTTCACCCTACCACCAATTTGTGCCCTTAAGCGTGCAAGCCCCCCCCCCCCCCCACCCCTCAACCCACCCCTCAACCCCCACCCCAACCACTCCCTCCCACCCGTGTCCCCTTTCCTATTTCCCTCTTTTCCTCACTCCCCTCGACTGACGATGATACGTAATTGTCACCAAAAGACAAACACCAGTTGTTACTATGATGACAATAACAACGATGCAGATTACTGTACGCTGGTTGTATTTGCCGTTAATGTTGAGTTTTGTTGCTGTTATGTGATCGTAGTTGTCATAGCTGCTGTTGTTGTTGTTGTTGTTGTTGTTGTTGTTGTTTTTATTGATGATGATGATGATGATGCTGGTGGTGGTGGTGGTGGTGGTTGTGGTGATGATGATGATGATGATGATGTGCTCTACCCGGTAGACTGACGTAATGCGGCCGTGTACCCAAAATGATATGCACCAAATTTCCGGGTCTTCTTCTTTTCTTCCTTTCTAAATTGTTGTTTTTTAGTTTTGTTTTTGGTCTTTTTTGTGTAGTGACAGACATTCCTCTGTGGATGTCAGTTGTCGTTGTTGCGATCATTGGCACCGTCTACACCACCATCGTAAGTCGACAGAGGAGAGTGCACACACACACACACACACACACACACACACACACACACACACACACACACACACACACACACACACACACATCCGCGCGCGCGAATCAACTACAGTATATGTCGTATTTAAATACTGCTTCGGACGCCTGTTAAGAGAAGTGTCAAAACTGATAGGCAATAATTGCTTGTGTGTGCGTGCGTGCGTGCGTGCGTGCGTGTGTGTGTGTGTGTGTGTGTGTGTGTGTGTGTGTGTGTGTGTGTGTGTGTGTGTGTGTGTGTGTGTGTGTGTGGATGTGCGTGTGTGTGTGAACCAACAGGGCGGAATTAAGAGCGTGGTGTGGACGGACGTGTTCCAGACGGCCATCATCCTGGTGGGACTGGTCGCCATCATGATCAAGGTAAACCCGCCTAAACCTACCTAAGAGGGGTTTGACACAGTAGTTAAAGTCTCAAAACGTACGACAGGCATACAACAGCGTGTGGAAAACTTGTCCTCGAATACACTGACTCTGCGCATCAGAATCGATCACGTGGGTCACAATATATAGCATCTGAGACCATTGTGGTGAGTCTGGCCTGTGTATTAGTTGTTGTAGAAGCATACCGATGCTAAGCAGATGATGTTATTTGGTTGAGGACTGAGGACTATAGCTAGACGGCACTGATTGGAGGGGTTTTTGTTGTTGTTGTTGTTGTTTTTTGGAAACTTTGTCTAGTCCTATTCCGTTCAGGAATGGACCGTAGTCGCAAAGGAAAACGTATTCTCTAATATTAGAAGTCACGAAGTCACGAAAAAGGTCAATGGCAATGGCCAAACGAATTATCCTTCTAACAGCCTCGCAGCTTTGAAAGCGACAGTCTTCCATCTCAGCGGCGTTACGAGCACAGAGGGATCCGTGCATCAGATTCAGTCACAATACAATACAATACAATACAATACAATACAATGAAGTGCAGCGTAGTGCAATGCAATGCAATGCGGCTGGGTGAGGTGGCTGGGTGGGAGTTCAACGTCCTTTTCCACCACATACGGGTGATATCAAAGACGGGGCAACGATGAAAAAGCTAGCCCAGATATTTGGCCCAGCCGGGATACGAACTCACGACCCGAGCATCAGAAGTCCAACGCTCTACCATTCGGCTACCCCGGCTTCCCCACTTGGGTCACAATATATAGCACAGAAACCATTGTGGTAGGTCAGGGTTGCACATTTAAGTCGATCTCAGGACATTGACCTATAAAAATTTAAAATGTCCTATTTTTCCCACCTCAAGCGGACATTTGTCCTATCAAAATTTTTATTGCCACTAAGTGGCCAGGACACTGTGTCCTATCACTTTGCTGTTTCCAGGACACTTTGTCCTATCACTTTGCTGTTTCCAGGACACTTTGTCCTATAGAAGCTGTGGAAAGTCGTATTTCTCTACTATTAGAAGCCACAAAGTCACGAAAACGGTCGCGGTGGCCAGACGAAACATCCTTCTATCTGGCAAACAAACTTACAGCTTCGAAAGCAGCAGTTTTTCATTTCAACTGCGTTACAAACATAGAGGCTGAGGGGTTCAGATCCCTTGGTGGATGGAAGTTTGGTTAGGAGTTTCCTGATACTGAATCGAGTCAAATTTCACATACAGACTCGTTTACGATGCCCCTCTTGCCTCGTGTTCGTACAAACACATACGATAATGTCGAGTGTGCAGGTTGAAATAGCTCGGTTATAATTGTGATATTATTTACAATAAACTGTTGTCAAAGCGGTACGCTGCTCTACATTCATTCTTTACCTGTCTCAAAAAAGGTTTCACAAGGTGCGCTTAAAGATCTAAGCTCCCAACTAAAAGCTTTCCGAAGTGTGAAAAGATTTTACAGAGTCGATCGTGCAAGCACAGTCAACTCTGTCACAGTTGCAGATTTTTCAGCGTCCCTGAAACCCCAATAAAAGCCAAGGGCAGCCTGATTTCACAGCTCAGTTTGCGTTTTGACACTGAGCGAGAAAGATCGTGCAGCACTCAACGTCCGCTAGACACTGTAGCGATGTGTCTCGCTCACTGACCAAAAGCCAAATAATGTCACGGCAAGCTCGTGCTCTGATTTCATAAAGGCCCGCGAAGCGCTGAAAACTCTGCAACTGTGACAGAGTTGTCTGGATTATGCACAGTCGAAGGAGTTGCAGTTATATATAAAAATAAAAAAACGCAAGGTTTGCAGCTTTATGCTGAGATTGCAGACCTTTAACCTCAGTGGCAAGAGGTCTGGGTTTTTGTTTTTGTTGTTGTTTTGTTTTCAGGGTACGCTGGAGGTGGGAAGCACATTTGAAGTGATGCGTACAGCACGTGCGGGAGACCGCGCCACATTTGACGAGTGAGTACAGATCAAGCGGCTTTTGGATAATAACAGTAATTAATACGTCTCAACATAACGACTGCATAACTGATGGTGAAACTGATGTTGGTTATGAATCCAGTCAAGCTCTTCCCAAAGGCAGACCCTCGGATGAGGGGAGATAACTTTCTGAAAACCCTGAACACCCTCCACAACCATATCATAGGAGTAAGAAGCACATTGAAGGTATTTCTTTCAATAGTGACAGGTTTGATGGCTTACAGGACAGCCGTGAAAGTTTCTGTTAGTTAGTTAGTTAGTTAGTTAGTTAGTTAGTTAGTTAGTTAGTTAGTTAGTTAGTTAGTTAGTTAGTTAGGGCTTAACGCCGCGCAAGTAACAAAGACTAATTCGCGGCTAGAAAGTTTCTGTAGATGTCTAATAATAATTATGATTATAATATACCAGTATAGTAAGAACTGTGTATTGTGTAGGCGTTGTACCCAGTTTCTTGAACTGCCTCCAAGCGCTGCGAACTAAGCCCAACACGCACGCACACGTGAATGACACGCATTCTCTCACGCAGTGGACACGAACACATTACAGGCGCGTGTTGCCAAGGGTCAGCTCGGCAATTTAAGTATCGGAAGTTAGAACTGCATTTATTTTCAAATTTTATGGGCTGAACATTTCCAAAGCAGAGGGGAAGGAAGCCGGAGTACCCGAAGAGAACCCCCGACGGTCGGCCCGAACGAACGATGCTTCATTCTGAAACTTAGATCCAATTAAAAAAAGGCAGGCAAGAGCGACGACTATTGACGATATCAGTTTGTCTACAGTTTGTTCCGATGGTCAGCGGCGCCTATACAACAATGAGAATGTGTGTGTGTGTGTGTGTGTGTGTGTGTGTGTGTGTGTGTGTGTGTGTGTGTGTGTGTGTGCGTGTGTGTATGTGTGTGTGTGATATCACCAGTATTTCCCCGGACCCGAGGGTACGTCATACTGTGTGGGGGTTTATCATCGGCTACGCCTGGTACTGGATATCTGTCAACCTGAACCAGTCGTCAGTCCAGCGGATATCCTCCACCCGCACTTTACGCCACGCCAGACTGTGAGTAACGGTTCATCCAACAATCCACACGATGAGCATAAGTGACGCGGGACGGTGGGTGGGTGTTTAGGAGTTTAACGTTCTTTTCCACCACATACGGGTGATATCAAAGACGGAGCAACGATGAAAAAGCCATCACAAATATTTGGCCCCAGCCGGGATACGAACTCACGACCCGAACATTAGCAGTCCATCGCTCTACCATTCGGCCACCCCGGCTCCCCGTATAAGTGACGCAAAACCAAAACAAAACACAAAAAAAGAGAAACGTCGCCTTTGCCGACCTGGGGCCGTGGTCACGACGCGTTCGTAACTTTTCCGCCACCGATTTACGCACGCGAGGGTCCGTAACTTACGATTTGTGATAAAATTGGGTGGTCATGACGTTTGCGCAGAGTTACGGCCGCTCGGAAACCCTTGCGTATTGTACACCACCTAGGAGGGTGTCGGAAAGGTGCCGTAGCCTTTGCGTAAATCTGAAAAATGGCGGCCCGCTTGATTTACCAACTGCAAATGAGAAGAGCATTGCGACGGGAAAGGGTGTTTCGCGATCGTACTAACCCTTTTGACTTGTACGACGATGTGGACATGCTTCAAAGGTTTAGATTTAGGAGGAGAGACCTGCAGGAATTGTGCGATCTGCCGGCTGTAGGACGACTTGAGGTACCCGTGTAGATCTCGAGGGGGCGCGTTCAGTTCACTACGCACCCTGCAATGCAAAGGCCTGTATGGCCGGCCGTACACACATCGTGGGTTGATTTGTGGGTTAACATTTGTTGTGTGTGTTTCGGACTAGTTCAGTGCTGAACGCACTCGGTCAGTCCTCACTGATCAGCCACCACCGTTTTGATCGTATGCCTGTCAATGCAGGTCTCATCAGTTCATTGTGTTGTGGACCCGAAACTCAGATGTGCGGGTTCCGAATTCAGAGTTATGGTCGAGTCATGTTTCTCTGCCGTAGCAAGTCAGGTTAAATGCGGGCGTGGCATGTATGTGGAGAGTTTTGTTGATGTTGTTGTTATCCTCTCTTCTTTCGTTTTTCGTTGTTCTTTGATTGAGGTTCATTCCGTTGGTTTTCTTGCCAGTGACCCTGCTACATACGGTTTGTACGTGCAGTAAATGCTTCTACTGGTTGTAGTCCGTCCAGTGTTGAGATAGAGACTGCTAGGAAGCGGTCTATATGCGACCTGCATGCTCTCCTGATCACACTCTCCACATACATGCCACGCATTTAACCTGACGCTACGGCAGATAAACATGACTCGATCAAAAATTCTGTAGTGAACGCGTACTGAACACACCCCCTCTACTCTTTCACGCTTCGCACGCTGGAAGGAGAATTTGTGCAGGCCACGTGATGGTGTTTTCCGTGGGAATCCCAGGGGTCCCACACCTATCTAAAAATAACCCGTACGTGACACCGTTTCCAGTAAGTGCGCGTCATGACCGGCCAACTAGCGGAAGAGATAGTTTTCACGTAGCCACGTACGAACTTACGATCCGCAACCCATTTGCGCAAAGAAATTTGCGTTTGCGTCGTGACCACGGCCCCTGCTCTACAAAATCGGTCAGATCAAGTGAATCACGCAGCACACTTGTTATTCTGAAGAGTTATAGAGCTCTGGTTGACGCTAAGTCGGCTAGATAAAGCCCATTCCACCAGCTTACTAATAATATATGCATGGCGTCGCTGGCGATCACTGTGCAGCTTGGTCGAATGTAAAAAGAAATAAAAAAAGCGACAACTCCGGCCGTTTGATTGGACGACTACACTCCTGTCAGTCAAAAATGCCGAGCCAACAGAATTCAGCCAATCGCGTCCCGCGGCATAATAAGACAAGAATGAAGACTAATGAGACGGAAGCGGTGAGTTCTGTCGCATTCACCAGCACAGTACTTTTTATCCTGTTTCAGGGATTATCAGTGCCTGCATGAGTTGTCTCCCTTGCCACAACAAGCACGCATTTTTGTGTGTGTGTGTGTGTGTGGCAGAGCACAAAGTTGCCACGAAAAATGCATGCATGCTGCGGTTCTGTGTATGCACGGGGGACATCTCATGCAGGCAAAATAGACTTGTCCCTAACCTGCCTCATTTGCATTGTGTTCTGTGACCCTGCAGTGTTTTCCTGGCGGTGCTGCCAATCAACGTGGCTTACGGTGTGGCGCTCGTGTTCTGTGGTCTCATCATCTACGCCTACTTTGTGTATGCAGGATGTGACCCCCTGGAGGCGGGCTTCGTCACCAACAGTAACCAGGTATCAAAGTCATCTGTTTCCTAAGAGAAATTTGAAATCTTTTGTCGAACGCTGTTTCCGGTTCACCTCCCCAACAGTCTGGAACTCACTGCCTCAGTGCTAACGTGAGACAGCAACCTACTTTGTCATATTTCAGACCAGAGCTTCAAACTGATCTGTTTCAAAAAAGTAGGTCAGAATGTCTGTACGCCTGATTTCTTCAATGCTAAGGGCCGCCTGTTATAAGTAGTCGCGATGTTCAAATGAAGCATCACTGATCATTTGCATCGGGGTTGGGGAGCCGGGATAGCCGAATGGTAGAGCGTTGGACTTGCAATGCTCGGGTCGTGAGTTGGGGCCAACTATTTGTGCTGGCCTTTTCTCGTTGCCCCGTCTTTGATATCACCCATGCGTGGTGGAAAAGGACGTTAAACTCCTAAACACCCACCCACCCCACCCGCATCGGGGTTGGGGGCTTTGAATGTGTCATTTTCTCCCAGATGCAGACAGGAGACGGGGCAGTCGAGCGATAGAGCATTAGACTATTAATGGTCGGGTCGTGAGTTCGATTCTCGGCAGGGGATAAATATTTGCGCTGGCTTTTTTCTCCATATCACCCGTATGTGGTGGAAAAGGACGTTAAACGCTCAAACACCCACCCACCAAATTGCAGACATCGGAATAGTCACTTTCAAGTGATGACACTGCCCTACATGTGCCTTGTGTGTGTGTGTGTGTGTGTGTGTGTGTGTGTGTGTGTGTGTGTGTGTGTGTGTGTGTGTGTGTGTGTGTCCCCAGCTCATGATCTACTTCGCGGTGCACGTGCTGGGGTTTCTGCCCGGCGTATCGGGACTCTACCTCGCTACAGTTCTTAGTGGGTCACTTAGGTAAATTAGTGGATGACGATAAAGTCTCTATACGTTTCTCCGGCACACAACAACGCTGTGGTAAACTTGTTATAAAATGCACTTAATCTGTGCAACAGAATCAGTCACTTGGGTCACATTGTAGCAACTGAAACCATTGTGGTGACTCTGGCTGGTGTATATGATGTTCTTGAAGCGTTCGGAACACTTAGCACACGACCTTTTTTTTTTTTTTTTGGTTGCGGATTGATGTGTGTGCGTGCGTGCGTGCGTGCGTGCGCGCGCGCGCGCGTGTGTGTGTGTGTGTGTGTGTGTGTGTGTGTGTGTGTGTGTGTGTGTGTGTGTGTGTGTGTGTGTGTGTGTGTGTGTGTGTGTGCAGCACGTTATCGTCTGGCCTCAACTCGCTGGCGGCGAACACAGTGGAGGATATCTTACGCCGACCTTTGTCTAAAATGACGTCAGCCCGCATCACCACTATAACCAAGCTGATAGGTAAAGCGACCATTCCGCCTCCTCTTGCTCTCACCACTGGTGTTATGAAGTTTAAATCTGTAGGCTTTTGTCTTTCGTCTTTCACCCCGTTTCCCTGTGTTTTCCCGTATTTCTCTCTGTCTATGGTTACCCCAAAGCAAAACATGTTGCATGACTAATTGATTTGACTCACTGACCAATTGAGTGCATAAGTGAGTGAGAGACAAATCGTGATTGATTGACTGATCGACTGGTTATGTATTTTTGCAGTCATGGTGTACGGGTGTGTGGTAATGGGACTTGCTTACGTCATGCGTTCACTGCAGGGGCCCGTCTCACAGGTCTGTTTATTGTGAATGTCCGTTTTATACTTGGTCTTTTAAAGTTAGCTCTGTTTTGTTTTGATTTGTGTTTATTGTTGTCATTCTTCTCCCAAGTGCTTTTTTTCACAACGCGTAGTTTTATTTTGCAGTTGCCCAATAGCAGCTTCGATTCTACACGGGTGGGGTGATATCAAAGACGGGGCAACGAGAAAAAGGCCAGCACAAATATTTTGGCCCCAGCCGGGATTCGAACTCACGACCCGAGCATAGAGAGTCCAACGCTCTACCATTCGGCTATCCCAGCTCCCCCTAACGGCAGTACACGATCATGATCGTAATCATGAACTTCGCTAGGGTTTCTTTGGTTGTACGCTCCACGAAAAATAACACACACACACACACACACACACACACACACACACACACACACACACACACACACACACACACACACCAGCCTTGTCAGCCATCGAGAGTCTGTAGTGTAGGTTCTCTTAGCCGCCAACCAGCGAGGGAACGTAAACTTCTGTCCAATAGATTACCACCACGTCATTTGAACGTAAACTTTTGCACAGTAGATTACCGCCACGTCATTTGTACGTAAAATTTTATTCAAAAGATTACTGACACGTGACGTGAACCCAAACTTTCGTCCAATAGATTACCGCTTCGTAATTGGAACGTAAACTTTTGTCCAATAGATTACCGCCACGTAATTGGAACGTAAACTTTTGTCCAATAGATTACCGCCACGGAATTGGAACGTAAACTTGATTCCAATATATTACCGACACGTCACTTGAACGTAAATTTTTGTCCAATAGATTACCGCCACGTCACTGGGAGCTTGTGGCGGACCTGTGTTCGGGCTGTTCATTCTTGGAGCTGTCTTTCCGCAAGCCAATAAATACGTACGACATGTTGATCCTGCGCTTGCTTTCTTGTTTGTTTGAAACTATAATAGGTGTTAATCTTGCTGTTGCTAAATTGTTTATTATGGCAACAGAGCCCTGCGTTTAGCTGTTATTGTTTTGTTGTTGTTTTATTATCTTTGATATGTCTTTGTCGTTATTTTAATATCTTTATTTTGTCTTTGGTTTTGGGGACGGTGTTGTTGCTGATGTCATTGTTGATTATGCTGATGTTGGCTTTGCCTCTTTGTGTGTGTGTGGGGGGGGGGGGGGGCAGGGGAAGGGGCTGTTCCCTTACTTTTTGCAGGCTTGACACGGTGTAAACTGTTCCCAATTATTTTCCCTTAATCTTCCCGCTTAAACTTGCGTCATACCATGCAAACCTTCACCTATTCGTTTCATACCAGGGAGCCATCGTGGGAACCCTATCAGCCATGGCCATCAGTATGTTTGTGAGCATCAGCGGCTTCTTGTATGGTACACGGACACCGTCAAAACCGCCAGGCCCAACCTACGCCTGTGCTGCCAACGCGTCAAACTTCGGACAGGTGCACACAGTGAATGATCTGCTTCGCGGTCACAGCGCCATCAATGCGTCTGGTTTCTTCTCTGAGGCTTTTTCCATCGAAAATACAACCAGAGCAATGTAAGTGTAAAATGATAGAAAGAAAACCAAAAGAAGGTGGGGTGAGTGGTGGTCTAATAGGTAGCGCGTCGGATTTAGCCACTACGCTACTGGACGGCCGTCACCAATGCTATGGCGATGAAGCGTGGGTTCGAGCCCACGTCGAGCTCGTGATATGTGATACCGGTTTTACCTGGCTACCGGGCTGCTTATCGGGGGTTTCTCTCCGGGTTATCCGGCTTTCCTACCCCAGCAAAATTGCTAAACTGTTAAAAAATATTAAAAATGTATAGGATAGGTATTGGGGGCGCTGCACCGCGGCGACGCGCTTCCCCCGGGGGAAACAGTCCGAATTTCCCGAAAGGAACAATCGTGTAGTAAAAAAAAAAAAAAAAAAAAATGTGCTAGGTAATTTGTAGTCTATCCGTCTACCGACGCATAATTTTTCATTCGTTTTCATCTGTGTAATACGAAATGAATGTCGGACTTTCATCTGATCAGAACACATAACAATGATCATCAAGAAAAAAGCAGTGTTGTTGTTGTTGTTGTCGGTGTGTGTGTGTGTGTGTGTGTGTGTGTGTGTGTGTGTGTGTGTGTGTGTGTGTGCTGTTTTGGGTTTCGTTGTTGGTGCTGTTGTTGTTGTTGTTGTTTTGTCGACTTTATTTTATGCAGGGGAGGGGTGTCGTATCATCTACAGCCACAAAGCCTTTGTTTACGCATGCTTTCATTCTGCGCGTTATAATTGAACGCAAAAGACATTTATCTGCTTTTCTGACAGAAATATTGAGGTCGAAGAGAGAGGGTTCTTCTTGTACGATATTTCCTACTTGTGGTACTCGCTCCTCAGTTCTTGCATCGCTGTTATCATCGGCCTTATCGTCAGTGTCATCGCTAGTAAGTGATCTCTCTCTCTCTCTCTCTTTGGGTGCAGCTGTACGCTCGAAATATTCTTCTTCTTCTTTTTTTAAATAAGTAGAGCTTCGAATACACTGAATGCACTGATGTCTGCTGGTCGTGCGAAAGAGAACTTCAACGTCTCAAAGCTGTCTGCCGCAGGCATAACGACTTGTGGCTAAGCCTAGGTATCTCAGAAGAAGAACCTGCTGTATAATAGACTGCTCGTATGCTGTGGTTGTTACAGACAGATTCACCCTTCACAACAGGCCGCCAGCCTACCTCCTCCTGCCTCAAGTCCGACGCATGTACGCAACTTTACGTGACAAGGGTAACGACTATCAGATGACTGCCACCGAGCACCAGCCCTCAGAACGCTTGTCGTCAAAGTAGCAGCTATCGTGACTTGTTTGGTGATCCAGTAATAAATGCAGTGTTTAGTATGCCTGCCTTGATTCTTGACAAATATAGCTTTGCGTGTACTATGAACCAAATTAATGTCAGGACAAAAAAAATTGAGTTGAATAACATGGTGTATGTTATTGCAAAGTCGTAGTCTGAGGGTTGCTTCATGTTACGAGTACACATGTGGAGTTTTGTACAGCGTGCAGTTGCGTTTTGCAAGTTAACATCTGACTGGCTGACGGGATGGGGTGGGTGGGTGTTTGGGAGTTTAACGTCCTTTTCCACCACGTAAGGGTGATATTAAGGACGGGTCAACGAGAAAAAGGCCAGCGCAAATACTTGGCCCCAGCCGGGACTCGAACTCGCGACCCGAGCATTGAGAGTCCAACGCTCTACCATTCGGCCACTCCGGCTCCCCGAACGGCTGACGGGTTTGCACTTGCTGGCGTACATTAGTGAAGGTGCGTGCGTGCGTGCGTGCGTGCGTGCGTGCGTGCGTGTGTGTGTGTGTGTGTGTGTGTGTGTGTGTGCGCGCGCGCGCGCGCGCGTGTGAACATTGTGTTAATTGACTATGATCCCAGTCACTTACGTATGATGTGCATATTAAGAGTTGTTATTACATACCATACGGGGGCAGTTGTATCGATGCAGACCTAGCTGAGCTATTGTCGGTATCTTATGCCGCCTCTCGTCCCAGGTTGGTAGTGCCCAGTTAGGAGAGAAGGTTGGAGAAGTTGTGTGGAAATCATGGCCATTGTAACGAACATTAAACCATAAAAAAACTGCAGGAATATCAAGTGTCTTCGAGAGTGTATACAGCTTCTGTGTGTGATGTTAGTGTAGCAATGTCTTTTCGTGTAGCTTGTCATGCCAAAACTTTTCTTTTTTTTTTTAGTACAAAACCACTTATCTCGGACAAGGAAATACATACTTAAACCTAACGTGCAGTAATTCATGTGCATCTCTACAGCCATTTTTGTAACTTTTCCTACCACGTTGATGTCAAGTATTCAAACACAGAACACACCCAACAAACCCTTCACACTCAGAGTGAAACCAAGACTGAAACATGCAAACGTCCATGCAAATAGGTAAGGTGATGATGATGATGATGATGATGATGATGATGATGATGATGATTGACAGGGGTCAAATGGAGGAGAGCATCTCAAGGACCAGTGACTGGGAACAGGTATGTACATGTAGTAGTGTATTGCCTGTAGGTATGTGGTTCATGTAGTGTAGAGGTGATGATGATGATGATGATGATGATGATGATGATGACGACGATGATGATGACTTGACAACGTACAGTTCCACCCTGAGTGCTCACGACGCTTAGGGAGGATATAAAACGAAATGCATATAAATCTCAACCATCTTACGGCGACATTCCGTCTTAAAATGTGTCGCATAGAGTAAAGTCGTAAAAAGAAGTCAGCAGCCACGTGACTTCACTTCGTGAGACCCAAATCCGGAGTACATTTGCACCCCATCCTGCGTAGTGGGGATACAATCGTCCCCACTAGTGGACGACTGGAGTACAATTGCCCCTCCTACGCATGGCAGGTATACATTTGCACCCCCTGACGGGCGAACTGTACCAACTGAAAGCAAGTACCAGAATAAAGCCGGTAAATCCTAGGATATTTCGGAACCATTCCGATTTATCCCGCGCCTGGCAGACAAAATTCATGTGGGCTAATGACCTTCTAGACGGTTCCGAAATATCCTGGTGGTTCCCAAATATCCTGTCACTAGAGTCAGGATAAATCGGAATGGTTCCGACAAATCCTGCCACCAGGGTCAGGATAAATCGGAATGGTTCCCATTCGTTAGGTTCCGAAATATCCTGTGACACCGGCTCTTAACTGGGCACTGCGGAGCGCCACAGTGCTGTCCACAGTTGTGATACAGTTGTGATTTTGGGGGTCTCCCGGCCGCTGTGGCGTCATCACAGCAACCTGGATTTCAACTAGCCACAGCTGTGAGTAGTATAGTCTGCGATATCTCATCCCCCAGGGAGCAGGGAGCCGTGTGATGTCATCAGCGGAAGTGCCGTCATTAGCGGAAATGACATCATCAGCGGAAGTGTCATCATCAGCGGAAGTGCCGTCATCAGCGGAAATGACGTTATCGGCGGAAGTGACGTGTTTTTCGGTGATGCGCTTTCCGGTGACCTCGGTGAGCGGACGTGACGTGATTTTTTTTTTTTTCGGTGTCGTGTTTTCCGGTGTCATCGGTGACCAAAAAGCGGAAAAGGGTCATCAAAAATATACACAGTAAGTTTAAAAAATGACACTTGCCTGAGAGATGAAGAGCAAGACGTGATCACAGTAACCATCATGATGGTGACTTTTTTTCTTTTTTTTTTGAAGGAGTGGTACCTAACACACAAGGTCATAGTTCACCTTTACACCCCCACAGGTAGCCAGACAATGATGAAACTGCACTGGACTACGCTGAGGAGTCGCGTACAGGTGGGACCTTTTGGTGTAGGTCCCGGGGAAGGGCTGTAGAGGTGTTATCCAGGAGGTGAGGTTAGAGGTGTTATTCAGGAGAGGTGTAGAGGCGTAAGTCAATCAGGATTGCACCCGCTATTTTTCCGACAGTAACATTTCAAATGAGCCATTCAGAGCTACAAGATGAACTGGTCGTTGCAATTAAGAAAGACGATGAAAATCTGTTGACGCTGTGTGTTATGTAGGTCTCGGAAAGATGATGAAAATCTGTTGACGCTGCAGCACTTTTGACTATATCGCCGTCAACAGATTTGTGTGTGTGTGCGTGTGTGTGTGTGTGTGTGTGTGTGTGTGTGTGGTAGCCCTCGCCGCGTGCAGCCACTATTTATATAGGCGCCGTCGCGTTGGAGCCAATGGAATGAGCTGCTTGGGAAAAATGGTGTCAAGTAGTCGCTGTGCGCGACTGGAGACCGCGCGCTGATTGTACAAAGGGCTAATAGCATAACATTGGCTCGTAGCTGTTATTATGCTCACATTTATGTGACTATAATTATGAATAACGACATGGTGTGTTCCACATGATGCACTTGGTTCCTTGACTCTTTGAACATAATGCCCGTTAGTTGACTCTTAGGGTCATGACTGACAATGTTTGTGTCATGAAACGAAGAGCCATCCAGCCAGTACCACGAGGAGGTGGGCTATTTCAACTGGCCAAAAAAAAAAATTTCAGTACAGACTTATAAAAGAAGAAAAAGAACGGCGCACAGTTTGACAAAAATTAATAATCTAAACTGAAGTGGGGAAAGTTGAAATGCCATCAGAGGCTACCACCCGTTTGATGGAGAAGAATGAGAGAGATTTGCGGTTTTGTTTTTGTAGGTAAAAATTGATTTTCCATCGGTTTTGAAACCCATGTTGGTTCCGCCTCCACTTTCCTGAGTCGCGAGGACTTGCTGGTAGGTGTCAAACGTGAGATCATTTTTTTGTTTGTCAAGTCCCTTACAACTGAATTTGTTTTGATCTCCCTGACAAAAGTAGGTTTTAGAGCACAAGCCGATGAAAGCATGACCCTGATACTCTGTTTTGAACAGACCCGGCGTTCGTTTGTCATAAGCAATTTGAGCTTGACAGTCGGGGCACTGTGTGGGATCCCAAAGTTGTTGGGCGCTTTCAAAGTCTGTTTGGTGACGAGGACAGGCCTGAGCCGGAAACCAACGAGGGTACACGCGGTAAAACTCTTGTCTGAGCTCTGGACACACCACATCTTCTAAGGTCTGATTACTGAAGGCCACGTACAAAGAGTCAGTGTCCATTTCAAGCAATTGATAGTCGCTTCGAGACAAAAACTTATCTAAAAAGTCAAAATGAAACTGCAACATGCGTAGTTGAGCGTACTGGTACATAAACAAACCGATTTGCAGAGGAAGGGCCCAATTGATTTTTTGTTTGCTCATTTCCACTTCCACGACCTGGTCTGTCAGTTCAGTCAGTTTTTGAAAACGCGCTTCATTGACGAGTTTGGGTGCTTTTTCAGGGGTGACATCATGAATGTCACGGTGGCATATGTGTCGACTCAAGTTTCGCCCAGAAAAACATTCATGTTTGGTTTCGTGGAGGCGAGACTGACACAGCATGGTGTGTGGGAAAACCTGGGCAGTGTGTCCCTGAATGATGTTTAGTCGGCATTCAATAGCAAACAGGTTAGGGTTATCAGTGCACCGTTGACACACACACACAAAATTACTTGACAGGTGCGTCTACACAAATGTGTCGCTCACGCAACAGGACATCACAACATGAACAATTAAACAGCCGGTCACGAGTTCAGCCGCGAGACTGACACAGCATGGTGCGTGGGAAAACGCCCTTTTTAAAAACAAAACTGCCTTGAGTTAAACCGATCTGATGTCGACCGCTTGCCTTCAGTTTCACACAAACACACATACTTGTAACACAGGTTACAAAGGTTCTTTTACACCAAGACAATCAAACCACTAAACTGACGTGTATACAATGATGTACAAAATACATATATAATTTATCAGCATCATAACAAGCAAAAAAGACAATTTGCAACAACAACAACACAAAATGCTTACGTTCATTGACACAAGTTAATATATTGGCTTCAGTTTTAAGCGTTTTGTACAACACTAGCACAAAGTCTCCACCTAAAACTTCATTAAAAACGATCCTTCATGTTTTACTGTCTTTGTTTAACTGAAAAGCACTTTGACAGCATTGTCAAATTTAGCGTCCAGCATTTTTTTTTTCTCTTGTGGGTCTGTTTTAGATGCTAGCGTATTCAGGGCAGGTGAGTGACAGCTCAACGACTGTTCTGTCTGCCCATAACCAGACATGGTCTCATCTCCGTTGAGTAGTTGGTTCACAATAGTGTCAATATGCTGTGCGTACAGCTGAGGTTGAGTGTCCGGGAGGCAAATCTCCTGACCTTCTGTAGCAGCAGGTGGAGCCGTTGTCGTTGCGATCGCTGGAATGTGGAGACGAAGTCGTTTTTTCGGTGGTTTGGTCATGGTCGTGGTTTCACGTCTTTGCATCAACGGTGATGGTGTCGGTGTTGGTGGTACCATCTGTCGGGTGTCAGGCTGTTGCGGTGTCTCTTGCTGTTGCTCCTCCTGCTGCCATTGTTGGTCTGATACAGGCGTCACAGCGAAAACATCACGCAAGATAGCGCTGCTAATGGACAGCAACTGGTTAAACTCTTCTGGCAACAGCGTAAATCCCCGACGTGTAGATTTCAGGTCACCCGTGTCCGTTTCAGTATACTGTCTATGTGAACCAGCGTTTGATCGTGACAGCGGGTGACAGAAGCAAACTTGTTGTTCGTCAGACTGTAAAGTGCTTCACCTTTTTTCCATAGGGTAGGAGTCGGCACAGGAGCAACAGGAGCAGGTGACGTCATTTTTTGTTTTCAACTGTGGGGCGGTGGTGGTGGAGACTGAGTTGGAGACTCGGTTGAACGGCGGTGTCCAAAAGGAGGCAGTAAGGCAAAACACTGTCCTTTTATAGCGGCGAGCTCAAAACGTTTTTGATCACGTGGTGACGTGATGGTGTTCTATTACCCTAGTAGTCTGGTTTGAACTGGTTTCTTCAAATGTTGTTTTAAATAAGTCACGACAAGTTTGTCATTACGCCATGGGTAACGAGGGTCAAAGGGTGCGAGCAGACGCCACAGAGTCTGTCCTCTTGCTTTCTGCATAATGTAATACACCACATACATTCCACACACACGACTGGTCACACTTTGTAACACTTGAGGATTGTGACGATGATACCAACAATGTCTGTTTAAAAAATTGATCAGCTCGGGATACGTGGGTGGAAGTCCAAAAGAATCAAAGTATTCTCCTCTCCCATGCTCGTCGATGTAAATGGCCACCCAGTGCTCTCCCTGACCTGTTAAACGATCCGTGTTCACGACAAAAGCAGCTGGTTTCTTTAGGTGAACAGTCAAGGGTAATGTGTCCCTAGGATACACACCTTGAAACACTTTGTTGGTATGTACATCTTGGCGTAACACACGATCGATTTCCCAACCTCGCATGTTTTTTTGTCGTCTTTTCGTTTTGCTTAAGCAGGAAAATTCAGCAGCACCTGTCTGGACTTGTCGATCTCGATCAAACCATCAAACTGAGCATAGACAATGACGTGGACCGGCTCCGCGAGGGCTGTGGTGAAACTCATTTCCAGCCGCAAAGAACCTGCCCGGATGAGCTCTGCCTGGTTTCCGTCAACCAGTGAAGGTGTCAGATCAAACCCGTACAACGTGTATCCCTTGTCGTACTCTGATGGTGAGATCGTATTTCCCACGTCTTTCCAACTGGTGTTGGTACCGGAAAAGAGACTGACGTAACTTCTCATGTACTCCCCGGTCCGAAAGTTGGGTTTGAGAGCCTTGGTAGGAATCTGCTTCCCTTCCTGATAGAGAGCCAGAAAGTTCAGGTTGTGGTGTTTGAACTCAAATGGCGAGCTGTTGAACGCTCCGTTGAAGGCGGTCGAGTCGACCAGGCCAATGATCAACTGTTTGGGTAGCTGGTCTAGAAACAGATTGTCCTGCACGACGTTCAAGTTGCCTGCTGGGATGGAAATGACTCTGGTGACAACTCGCTGGACGGGGTACTTGGCCGTGGCCTTCTCTAGGGCTTTAGCGTGCCCCAACACGACGGCAGGGTTCAGCTTGCACTTGCGTACAAACAGAGAAGCGTGCACAATCTTTACACTGTAGGTACTTGGGGCGTCGGCAACAGCCATCAGTGAAAAGGCGTCCTTGCTGCGTGTCAGACGGAGGCGCAGATCCACACCGTTCAGCAAATATTTTTCTTGGGAAAACAGATCAGCGTGCACTCGACCAATCATGTCCACGATGTGAGAACGTTTTGTTTTTCTCACACGCTCTTTCATACCTTTGTTGTCGTTTCCCCCCACTTTGTCAAACTGATTTGCTGTGTCCTTGTAGAACATAGAGGCAGCCAGCTGTGTTTCTTTTGCGTCTGTACCATAATTCAACAGGGTCTCCAAGTACGCACGATAAGGGTAAGTATTGGTGGTCGTGGTCACCTGCGTTCCGTTGAGAGTAATGTCCACCTCTGAGAAAAGAGAATGAAGCCAGAGATTGACGGGTCCCACCTTGTCGTCATCACCTGCCACCAGATCACTGTTGTCGGATCTGACGATTTTGGCTCCGACATGCAGATAGCTGTTGCTCAAGTCCAAGTAGTCTTCTCCAGCACCTTTGATGACAAATTCAATGGGACCTGTGTCCGTGAGCGTTGCCAGAGGATGATGTTCTACCCAACTTCCACTTTCTACACTAGTCTGCGTTGGCGGTATGATAAACAGGTCAAGACCTGTGTTTGTACACTCACAAGACCCAGCGTGAAGAAAAGCCATTTTAGCTAAAAATGTCCGTTGCTCCTGCGAGCTTCCTCTTCCTCTGTGTTTTGCGAGAGCGGGCAGCCGACTGGCGAGGTTGAGAACGGTTCCCACGTTTTATCTTCTTGGCAGCGGGAGCACCGGGCGGTGCAGGTGGTGACTGTCCGGTCAAAGCCCTTGCTGCTTGTGTGAAGAGTTGACGCCCGCTTTCCTGAGCTCTGCGTTTAGCTGCCGTCTTGATGTTTTCTCCTGAAAGCACGTCTCCCAAAATGTTGACACCGGTTTTAACGCCTTGCTTTAATAAAGTCTGTCCTCCGCGTTTCAAGATGGGCACCACCATACGCGCTAAACCGCCTAGTATGTTTCCTAAGCCATGTCCGCGTTGGTGTCTCGCCCCAACAAAAACAGGAAGGCCGCTTCCCGCTTGATGCAGGTAATAATCCTCATAGACACTTTTCATGATGACGGTGACTGGGTCCGCCGAAAGTGAAGTGTTACGATGACTTGTCCTCTCTCGAATGGGATGGGTTGGCCTGCTGTGTCTCTTATATCTATTTCTATAGTGTTAAAGACTTGTCGACCCACGGGTACGTAATGAATGTTTTCAAAGATATGATGCTGTTGATCATCACTCCTGATGGGTAAAACCCGCAACAAAGGGACTTTCAAATCACCCACAACGCGATGCCTCACCACATCACTGTAGACCCACAGGCTGTCTAGCCCGTCTGTAAGATCCAACACGTTGTTGTCCTCAAATTGCCGCATACCATTAAAGAGTATTTGATCCCCATCCAACTCTCCACCTTTTAGACCCAACATGCGTACCACCTTTGGAGATATCCTTATGCTGGTCCCACTTTGCACAGTCATGACAACTTTTTTCTGCAGCGCACTGTAGGAAAATTCGACTTGTTTTTTAAAACGGGGCCCTGCACTTGTGACGACTCTGTTCAGTTTGTTGACGAATCCTTGTGGTGATGTGTAATACCCAGCGTGAATCTTTTTCTTGACGAAACACCTGCACTGCATCCCCCTCTTCCTGCACTTCTCTGAACAACTCCAACTCTCCTTCACCATCTTGTAGGTTGAACCAGTTGTATGGGTACCGGCACTCGGCCAAACCCACCTCCCAGTCTCTTGGGTGTCTGAGGTCGATCGTTTCTGGCAGTTTGTTGAAAAAGTGAGTCAGTGTGTTATCTGGATAAAACCGCTCACTGGCGTTGCTGGATAAAGTCAGATAAAAATCCTGGCTCATCTTTTTGGTCGTCAATGTTGTTAATGCCTCTGCAATTTGAGAGAAGGGTTCGGTAGTACGTAGCCTAAACAAGAACCCAAGAGAGCCACCCACAGCTCTGTGTTGTCGTGACCTGTGGTCAAATTGTAGATAGCTGTGATCACAACGATGTAGATCAGTGACATCTGACAACCATACACAATCTCACTACGAGGTACGCGTTGGCCAAACACCTGCCAGATGGTAGAAGGTCTCTTTCGTTCTCCAACGCCACCTTCCACCTCAGCTTGGTCTGGTCTTCTTCTCTATGGCGCAGCGTCACGTCTTCCATCACCCTTTATACCGTTGTAGGTGTCGTTCAGGGATCCAAGAGTTAAACGACTCTGGGTAGCCAAACCACTTGACCAGCACCTCGTCTGCTCTGTTTGGGCCTCGTCGACGATCTAAGATACTTTCAATGCGGAATACCGTTTTATCCCCCACCTTTTGCAATTCAGGGCCGTAAAATGCCCCTTTCAGCTCGTCACCATGATCATCTTTGAGAACATAATTAATTATGTGATAGGTTGGGTGTTGAGCACACGACTCACGGTAAAAAGCTCCTCTGTCCATGAAGGTAAATACCCTTTTTTAAAGGTGCGACGGGCTTTGTTGATTCGCACACGATCACTCGATTGTAATTTGGTCGTGGATCGAGAGGTCAGCTTTAGAGGTTGACGTCCGTATAACGTCTGCCACACTTGTTCCTCACTGTCTTCGTTCACTTGGACGGGAGCTCTCTTGATGGTGCGGTGATAAGACTTGTTATAAGCCTTCACAATCTGAGGTAAAACCTCAACATACCTTTTCGTGTAAAATAACGCCACACTTTCTTTCAGAGTCCGATTAAAGCGCTCTACAATAGCTGCTTTGATGTCCTCGTTTTCGGTGACAAAAAAGTCCACGCCTTCGTCTTTCAAAAATTGCTGCAACACTCTGTTGGTAAATTCTGTCCCTTTGTCTGTTTGCAATTTTAACGGCTTGCGACCTTTAGCAAAGATGTCTCGAAAAGCTGCGACCAGTGATGCACCAGTTTTGTCTTTCAAGGGGACGACCCAAGCGTATTTAGATAAAACGTCAATGACTGTGAGTAAAAAGGCGAACCCATCATGGTCTTTTTTGAGATTTTTGACATCGACGAGATCCGCCTGCCACTGATGATCGATACCACCTACAATCGTCTGCCGTCGAGGAAACTTGTGTCGGACAGGCTTGTGTAGGGTATAGGTGTCTTGATGACTCAGCCACTCTTTCACATAAGTGGGTTTTACGCCGCTTGCTCTTCTCAAAGCCTCTACCCCACCCAAACTGCCTGGAAGTCGAGGATCGTAGTAACGCTGTCTTAATTTAGTCTCGTGCTTTTTCTGCCTTCGCTTTGTTCGTCCCATGGGCGTCTATGGTTTTACCACGAGATCCATGCGCGGGACGACGATGACTTTGAAGACTTTGGCGTTGATGGTGTATCGATCCGTTGCGCTTAGTGCTGTGGGCGACAGGAGTTTTAGCTTTTTCTCTCTGTTGCTGCTGTTGCATCCAACGCCACCGATCGTCGTGTCCTATCAATTCTTTCGGAGCGTTGCTGTCTTTCAATGCGGTGGCAAACACCTCCCACCCTACAGGATCAGGCACTGTCTTTCGTTTTCGTAAAACGTCATTGACAAGGTCTGTGATGTGGCTTCCGCGAAGCACTTTCTGATCATACACAAGTTCCCCGCTTTCTGTCCATGACAAGTTGGGAACATCCCTTATATGCGCCAAGAGCAGTCTGGCTTTATTTCGCAATTTTCCAGGCACACTGTCTACGACACGCTTTTCTAATGTAGACAGGGGTCCGGTGCTAGGCGAAAATGCTGCCGGGGCGAAGGGCTGGTCAGTAAGCAAAGAAGGAGGCGGTGGAGGTAAGTCATCCGCTGCTAAAAGTGGGGGTGGTAAAGTCGGCGAAGCCAGCTCCACTTTTCCAAGAGGTCGCTGTCGAAACTGCTCTGCCAAATGAAGGTAACGTTGCAAGGCCTGCTGATACTGAAGCACTTTGTCGTCAAGAGGTACGTGCTTGGTCTCCAAGATAGTCCGAATGTCGTGATCTAAAGATGATAACTTGTCAGCCAGCGGATCCGGTATGGGATACGGATGCGAAGCCCCAATTTTTATGTTTTCCATCACTTTTGGGTCCACGAGTATCATCTTCTTAGCCATCCTTACTGAAACAACAAGTGTCCTAACACGCCTAGTACTGGGCCGAGAAGAGCACCTAGAAAACCGCCTTTCTGGAGCAGGGCTTTCTTCTTTTGCAGCGGCGTTCCTTTTTTAGCCAGCGCTCTCAAAACCGACTTGTATTTGCCAAGTTTTTTCTTTTGTGTAGGAGACAACGGTACGTTTCCCTTCAGCACGTTGAGGCCACACTCACACAGTGTGTCCACCAGATCTTTGTCTGCTGCTTTTATGATGGACTTGAGAGTTCTGGGTTTAGCCTTGCTCATCCACTGTAGTAAAGGAGCGTGTTTCTTCACTCGCTTAGACATTCTGGTGACTACTTTTGGACGTACACAGCGTGTTGGTCTCCAGGAAAAACACCGGTCCTCAGACGCAGGTGATCGGGTGTGTCTTGCTTTAAATCCACCAGCAAATAACCATGCGCCGCCGACGTCGCGTCCTTAAATGCTTCTTGTAGGTACCGAGTCTGACCAGGATACATCTGTTTGGCGAGATTCGTAATCTGAGAAGCGTCCCGGGGATTTTTAAACACCACCAAGTAATGACTATTCAAACTGATGGTCCGGTGCTCTTTGTTTTTCCCAAACAGGTTTTGCACGATATACATCACACTCATGTCGCGGTGATGACTCCCCTTAGTAAACAGCTTGGTCACACGATCATCCGTCTCACTCATCAAATCATCAATAATCACCAGACGACGTTTAGGCTGACTACCCCATGCCTCGACATCAGGTAACCCCTCCACAAAAGTCACCTGACCCTTCAGACGATCATACACAGGCTGCCACTCGCCGTAACACCAGATCACTTCGTGAGGAACCGGCACCATCATGTTTGGCAACTCACGCAAAAACCGTTCTACAAAATAGGTTTTTCCACTACCAGTAGGGCCGGCAATCACACAGGTGAACGGATGCTTCCATCTCGGATCCATTGTCACCACTGACTTACACTTATGTCAGTAATCTTTTATCTTTTTATACAACTCGCTCTTACTCCAGTACCTGCGAGTAGAACCGTCAGATTGAGAGTCCCTTTTCAAGATACTATAGTTCTGACATCTGCTAGAATCGTTTTCTGGCAAATCGGACAAGCATAGAATGTTGACCCGCACTCCTGACAAAAACAAAAATGACCACAAGGTAGCAGGGTCAAAGACACAGGTCGCTCCCGGCAGTGACGACACGTTTGACGTTCCTTCAGCTTCCGGTTCTCTTCTCTCAGAACGCGTACTTTTTGTCTCAGTTCTTGTCTCCTCTTTACTGCCTCGTCATCATCAAAAGTAAAATGATTATCACTGTGACTCGGGGAAGGGGAAGGTGAAGGTTCTCTTCCTGTTGATCGTGACCAGCGTCCTGTTGACTTGAAGACGTTGTAGCTGAGGGCACCGACTGCTGCTCTAAATCTTCACCCATTGGTGTCTCGGCTGTAGCTGTTGGCACCACTGTGGCATCTGTAAAGTGGCTGTGGGGTTGCTTGTGGGAGTTTTTTCTTGTTCGTCAACAGGCAGCTGAGGTGGGTGGGTGGTGCCTGTATCTCCTTCCTCGTCCACGTACGCACTCATCTCATTCTTGTTCACTGTATCGACGTGCACAGGTCCGTCACTGTAGAGAGAGTGTGTGTTCCAGCTATATTCTCGTTCCATCATTTGGAACAACCTTTGCGGTCACGTGTCCGTCACTTGCTACAATGTATCTTTTATCTTTTTATACAACTCGCTCTTACTCCAGTACCTGCGATAGCTCAGTCGGTAGAGCGGGGGACTGTAATCCTCAGGGGCCGTGGTCACGACGCGAACGCAAATTTCTTTGCGCAAATGGTTGCGGATCGTAAGTTCGTACGTGGCTACGTGAAAACTATCTCTTCCGCTAGTTGGCCGGTCACGACGCGCACTTACTCGAAACGGTGTGACGTACGGGTTATTTTTAGATAGTTGTGGGACCCCTGGGATTCCCACGGAAAACACCATCACGTGGCCTGCACAAATTCTCCTTCCAGCGTGAAGCGTGAAAGAGTAGAGGGGGTGTGTTTCAGTACGCGTTCACTACAGAATTTGTGATCGAGGCATGTTTATCTGCCGTAGCGTCAGGTTAAATGCGTGGCATGTAGTCGCATATAGACCGCTTCCTAGCAGTCTCTATCTCAACATTGGACGGACTACAACCAGCAGAAGCATTTACTGCACGTACAAACCGTATGTAGCAGGCTCACCGGCTTGCAAGAAAACCAATCAATCAATCAAAGAACAACGAAAACGAAAGAGGAGAGGATAACAACAACATCAGCAAAACTCTCCACATACATGCCACGCATTTAACCTGACTTGCTACGGCAGAGAAACATGACTCGACCATAACTCTGAATTCGGAACCCGCACATTTCGGGTCCACAACACAATGAACTGATGCCGGAGACCTGCATTGACAGGCATACGATCAAAACGGTGGTGGCTGATCAGTGAGGACTGACCGAGTGCGTTCAGCACTGAACTAGTCCGAAACACACACACAAATGTTAACCCACAAAAAGGAAACAAATCAACCCACGATGTGTGTACAGCCGGCCATACAGGCCTTTTCATTGCAGGGTGCGTAGTGAACTGAACGCGCCTCCTCTACACTCGAGTCGTCCTACAGCGGAAGATCGCACAATTCCTGCAGGTCTATCCTCCTGAATCTAAACCTTTGAAGCATGTCGATCACATCGTCGTACAAGTCAAAAGGGTTAGTACGATCGCGGAATACCCTTTCCCGTCGCAATGCTCTTCTCATTTGCAGTTCAGGTAAATCAAGCGGGCCGCCATTTTTCAGATTTACGCAAAGGCTACGGCACCTTTCCGACACCCTCCTAGGTGGTGTACAATACGCAAGGGTTTTCCGAGCGGCCGTAACTCTGCGCAAACGTCATGACCACCCAATTTTATCACAAATCGTAAGTTACGGACCCTCGCGTGCGTAAATCGGTGGCGGAAAAGTTACGAACGCGTCGTGACCACGGCCCCAGGTCGGTGGTTCGAACCCATCTCGTGGGAATTTTTTATTTTTTTTTCTAATTTGTATTCTTTCGTCACCGGAAAACACATTACTTCCGCTCACCGAGGTCACCGGAAAACACGGCACTTCCGCCGATAACGTCATTTCCGCTGATGACGGCACTTCCGCTGATCACGCAGTCCCAAACAGACGAGGACATGCCAGAAATTCCCGACGGGACGCGGCTCTCTCAGCGTAGTCAGTGCAGTTTCATCATTGTCTGGCTACCTGTGGGGGTGTAAAGGTGAACTATGACCTTGTGTGTTAGATACCACTCCTTCCAAAAAAAAAAAAAAAAAAAAACCATCATGGTGGTTACTAGGATCATGTCTTGCTCTTCATCTCTCAGGTAAGTGTCATTTTTTTAAACTTGCTGTGTATATATTTTTTTCATGACCTTTTTCCGCTTTTCGGTCACCGATGACACCGGAAAACACGACACCAAAAAAAAAAAAAAACACGTCACGTCCGCTCACCGAGGTCACCGGAAAGCGCATCACCGAAAAACACGTCACTTCCGCCGATAACGTCATTTTCGCTGATGACGGCACTTTCGCTGATGATGACACTTCCGCTGATAATGTCATTTCCGCTAATGACGGCACTTCCGCTGATGACGTCACACGGCTCCCTGCTCCCTGGGGGATGAGATATCGCAGACTATACTACTGCTGTGACTTGTGGTTTCCACAACAGATTCTGATTGGCTGCACTACGTCACTCGGCGCGCAAACGTGGCGGACAGTGCATCTCCAATGAATCGGTTTGTCACCGAACACAGCTGTGTTCAGTTTTGTAGTAGTAGACACACCGAGCGCAACGACTGTGGTGTGCACATCTGTGTTTCGCGCGCTGTGCCCAGTGAAGAGCAGGCTTAACGCTCTTCAGGTCAGCTTCATTGGGTGTTTCCCTTAACTGCCACAGCCTATAGTCACGCTTGGGAGACTTGACATTAAGCGACGACAATTGTGAGTGCGCCCGAGTGGTCGTGAATTGGTGGAGACTCGTCGACCCATGCTTTTGAAGGTGAGGGTCCCGCTCCATTTATATTTTTCCAAGCTTTTCAAAGGCCTATCCGCGTCCTTTCGCTGGGAACTCAGCAGCTCAGTCAAAAACAACCCACATCCGGTTAAGGTACAACAGGCAACGGTATACTGCATGTATCGTGTCTGAGGCCAGCCTTGTGGGGACAAATTTATAATTTGGGAACCCGGTACAGGGGGGAAAAAAAGGTGCGTATCTTGCAATTTTGTTTTAATTTTTTTTTCCGACATACATGTGTACCTGCTTACATGCATAATGAATGCTGGCACACGCTCATGCCTTCCTCAGTTGCAATTACATTAGGACATTGTGTGTGTGAGAGAGTCTGTGTGTGTGTGTGTGTGTGTGTGTGTGTGTGTGTGTGTGTGTGTGTGTGAGAGAGAGAGAGAGAGAGAGAGAGAGTGTGTGTGTGTGTGTGTGTGTGTGTGTGTGTGTGTGTGTGTGTGTGTGTGTGTGTGTGTGTTGTTTTGGGGGGAACCTTATAGTTATAAACTTGTCAGCCAGTGCTGTGAACTGTCGGGGTCAAAATCCAAAAAAAAGTTGCCCTTGCTCTTGCAAAATTTTTGGTTTCATGGCGTTGAAAACTGCCTTGATTTAAGTATGCAGTGCCTGTTACAGTAAAGTCTGCTGTCGCCTTGAACTTGAGCGGCGGTATTTTCCGTCTGGCTTCAGTTGCCACGGTCAGTCAAGTCAGTTAAAATCATACACGTAACTGGTGAGACGCTAGCTTCGATTGAACGTTTTGATACCGTTTTCGGTAAGTGTTCGTTAAAACTGTCCGGAATTTGAGTACGTGGTACTTTTTAGGTACAGGCTGCTGTCATTTTGTACTTCAACAACGAGTTTATAAAGCTGGAAAACACTGATATGCCCAGTCATAATGTTCGTCGTTGATCGCCTTGACACAGTTCCCACCGAAGAGTAGTAATACAGTATACTTGTCCTTTGGTGGTTCTCTACCAAAAAGGTTGTATCTCTGTTCTTTCTGACTGAAGGAAAGAACCTTCTGGCAGAGAACCATGCCTGATTGTCATGTAATGTGGTGCCCTGTGTCACATGATTTATCCAGTACTCGTACAAAACGGACACTTATTCCACAGGAGAGATCAAAGGGGGGGGGGGGGAAGCCGCTATGGATGATAAGCTCTGTTTATTAAACGAGAAACCGAAATACTTGGTCAAGTGAAGTGCAACACAGATTTGAAAATGGTCAAACGAAGTGCTACTTTTTTTTTATCAAGTGCACACACAAGAGTGCTATTTTTGGTCAGACGAAGTGCTGATAGCGAGGCGTCGGAATATCTATTCTTATTTTGATAAGTATTTCCTTCCATCCACAACTTAAAACTTGACTAGGAACGGAGCGAGAACAAAATGAAATTCGCTGGTACATGTACATCTGAAGTTCACTACCGTTATCATCGTCAATTCACTGACGTTGTCATCTTGATGATTCTGCAGCAAAACGATGACGGATGATTGGTCAAGCAAAGCAACACTGGGAGCGGTGGACTATGTTGTGTTGGGGGTCACGCTTCTCGTCTCGCTGTCCATTGGCTGCTACTTCGCCCTCACGGGTAATATACTCTTTCATTTTAATACTCTACTTGTAGCACGGCTACATGCCACTTGCGTCACCGCCTACTTGCTACACCGCTGCACCTCACGCTACACAGCTACTCCCCACTTGCTACAATGCTACAGCCCTCTTGCTACACCGCTTCACTCCACTTGCTACACCACTTGCTACAATGCTACACCCAGCTTGCTACACCACTTGCTACAATGCTACACCCCACTTGCTACACCACTTGCTACAATGCTACACTCCACTTGCTACACCACTTGCTACAATGCTACACCCCACTTGCTACACCACTGGTTACAATGCTACACCCCACTTGCTACACCACTGGTTACAATGCTACACTCCACTTGCTACACCACTTGCTACAATGCTACATCCCACTTGCTACACCACTGGTTACAATGCTACACCCCACTTGCTACACCACTGGTTACAATGCTACACCCCACTTGCTACACCACTGGTTACAATGCTACACCCCACTTGCTACACCACTGGTTACAATGCTACACCCCGCCTGCTACACCACTGGTTACAATGCTACACCCCACTTGCTACACCACTTGCTACAATGCTACACCCCACTTGCTACACCACTGGTTACAATGCTACACCCCGCTTGCTACACCACTGGTTACAATGCTACACCCCACTTGCTACACCACTTGCTACAATGCTACACCCCGCTTGCTACACCACTGGTTACAATGCTACACCCCACTTGCTACACCATTTGCTACACTCCACTTGCTACACCACTTGCTACAATGCTACACCCCACTTGCTACTCCACTGGTTACAATGCTACACCCCGCTTGCTACACCCCTTGCTACAATGCTACACCCCACTTGCTACACCATTTGCTACACCCCTTGCTACAATGCTACACTCTACTTGCTACACCACTTGCTACAATGCTACACCCCGCTTGCCACACCACTGGTTACAATGCTACACCTTACTTGCTACATCACTTGCTACAATGCTACACCCACTTGCTACACCACTTGCTACAATGCTACACTCCACTTGCTACACCACTTGCTACAATGCTACACCCCATTTGCTACACCACTTGCTACAATGCTACACCCCACTTGCTACACCACTTGCTACACCACTTGCTACAATGCTACACCGCTTGCTACACCACTTGCTACAATGCTACACCCCACTTGCTACACTACTGGTTACAATGCTACACCCCACTTGCTACACCACTGGTTACAATGCTACACCCCGCTTGCTACACCACTGGTTACTATGCTACACCCCACTTGCTACACCACTGGTTACAATGCTACACCCTACTTGGTACACCACTTGCTACAATACTACACCCTACTTGCTACACCATTTGCTACAATGCTACACCCCACTTGTTACATCACTTGCCACAATGCCACACCCCACTTGCTACACCACTTGCTACACTGCTACACCCCACTTGCTACACTGCTTTGTACTTCCTCCGATGCAACCAAAATAAATCTGCTTAAGCCAAAAAGACATTAACATAGATAAGAATAATTATTATCATCCATAGCGCATTAGCGGCCTCTTTTTCTTTGATCTCTCCTGTGGAGTAAGTGTCCGTATTGTACTAGTACTTGTGTCATGTGACACAGAGCACGACATCACATGACAATCAGGCATGGTTCCCTGCAAAAAGGTTCTTTCTTTCAGACAGAAAGAACAGAGATACAGCCTTTTTGGCAAGAAAACCCCACTGTCATCGATGGGCAAGTACATGTATTAGCCTACTACTCTTCGGGGAGAACTCGCTCCTTATGTCAACACCACCGACGACGAAAGATAGTTGACTCGGCATATCAATGTTTCCGACTTCATCAACTCGTTTTCAAGTACAAAACAACAGTAGCCTGTACCTAGCAAGCACTAGTTACCCAAATTTCGGACAGTTTTAAACCAATACTTATCAAAGCCGTTCCCAAAAATTTCAGTCGAAGCTGGCGTCTCACCGACATGTATGCTGTTTACTGTTTTGGCCGACTGTGGCGAGCCTCACGCAAATGCCGCTGCTCAAGTTAGAGACGGCAGCAGACTTGACCTAACAAACACTGCGCTCTCAAATCAACAGCAGTTTCAAAGCTATGAAAACCCAAACCTGTGACAAAGCTGGACGACTGAGAGCGAGAGAGAATCGACTGAGAGCCCATCCGTCTGCTATCAACGCAGAGAATGGCAGCGGGTTCGTTGTCTAGATAGATCTCCGATTGAAAAGAAGCTTCTTGAATCGTTTGAATCATGCATAAAGTTACAAAATGCAGCTGTTGGTGGAAGGACACTTTAATCGGTGTACATGTACTACAAATATTAGAATAAACACTCACAATGCATCACATTTCGTGAAGAATCGCGACAGGAAGACTCTCGCTCGAACCCTAATCGTGCAAAGCGTGAACAGACTGAGCTGTGCTTGATCGGTTTCGCATTCACCTCGCAAATTTATATTTCCTTGAAAGCGTTAGCATGTTTGTTTGTGTCTTTAGTCGAAGTTTAGAACTTCTGGGGTTTTTTTTTTGTTTTTTTTTTTGTTTTGTTTTTTAGTTCATGAGTGAATTGACACAGTCTGCCAGCATGAAAAGACACACTTTATTCTGTCGGCGTCGTGCTTTGCCGACGTACACACTCGTTCGTCTGCTATGTGCAGCCGCTGTCGACTGTCAGTTTTTACAAGGATAAACGTTCAAAATATATAAATTGGCCCAAAAAAAAAAAAGGATGATAAAGCATTTACACCCCATCAAGCTGTGGTATACCGACTCGTATTTTGATCCAAGACGCAATCAACCCTTCGCTAAAGCTCAGGGTTGATTTGCGTCTTGGATCAAAATACTCGTCGGTATTCCACAGCTTGATGGGGAATAACAGCTAAGTGATTGACTGCTGGAATACACCGGCAATAATATTACAAAATCATTATTGCAACTTATCATCATCAGCTGGCGTAATGGTAAGAATGATTATTGACTGAACAGGAGGGCGGCAGCGGTCACAGGCCGAGTACCTACTAGCTGGGGGGACCCTGTCCTTCTGGCCCGTATGTCTTTCGCTGTTCGCTACCTACCAGTCGGCTATCGGACTTCTTGGCGTGCCGGCTGAGACCAACATGTACGGCCCCATGATCTTGTACTCTGGGGTGAGCATGGCCATTGCTAACCTCATCACCGCCTTTACCATCGTGCCCCTCTTCCATCCACTCAGGCTCACCAGCGTCTATCAGGTACATGTATACCAATCGCACTCCACTACTCACATTCCAGTACACCCTCCCACTCACATTCCCCGAAATCTCTCATCAGGTACACCATTCATATTACCAATGTCTACACTCCACCCACATTCCCCGACGTCTGTCATCAGGTACACCATTCACATTAGCAATGTCTACACTCCACCCACAGTTCCCAACGTCTGTCATCAGGTACACCATTCACATTAGCAATGTCTACACTCCACTCACAGTTCCCAACGTCTGTCATCAGGTACACCATTCACATTAGCAATGTCTACACTCCACCCACAGTTCCCAACGTCTGTCATCAGGTACATCATTCACATTAGCAATGTCTACACTCCACTCACAGTTCCCAACGTCTGTCATCAGGTACACCATTCACATTAGCAAAGTTTACACTCCACTCAATTCCTACACATCCTCCCACTCACATTCCCCGACGTCTGTCATCAGGTACATCATTCACATTACCAATGTCTACACTCCATTCACAGTTCCCAACGTCTGTCATCAGGTACACCATTCACATTAGCAATGTCTACACTCCATTCACAGTTCCCAACGTCTGCCATCAGGTACACCATTCACATTAGCAATGTCTACACTCCACCCACAGTTCCCAACGTCTGCCATCAGGTACACCATTCACATTAGCAATGTCTACACTCCACCCACAGTTCCCAACGTCTGTCATCAGGTACACCATTTACATTAGCAATGTCTACACTCCAACCACAGTTCCCAACGTCTGTCATCAGGTACACCATTCACATTACCAATGTCTACACTCCACCCACAGTTCCCAACGTCTGTCATCAGGTACACCATTCACATTACCAATGTCTACACTCCATTCACAGTTCCCAACGTCTGTCATCAGGTACACCATTCACATTACCAATGTCTACACTCCACTCACAGTTCCCAACGTCTGTCATCAGGTACACCATTCATATTAGCAATGTCTACACTCCACTCACAGTTCCCAACGTCTGTCATCAGGTACACCATTCACATTACCAATGTCTACACTCCATTCACAGTTCCCAACGTCTGTCATCAGGTACACCATTCACATTAGCAATGTCTACACTCCACTCACAGTTCCCAACGTCTGTCATCAGGTACACCATTCACATTACCAATGTCTACACTCCACCCACAGTTCCCAACGTCTGTCATCAGGTACACCATTCACATTACCAATGTCTACACTCCACTCACAGTTCCCGTCTGTCATCAGGTACACCATTCACATTAGCAAAGTTTACACTCCACTCAATTCCTACACATCCTCCCACTCACATTCCCCGACGTCTGTCATCAGGTACATCATTCACATTAGCAATGTCTACACTCCATTCACAGTTCCCAACGTCTGTCATCAGGTACACCATTCACATTAGCAATGTCTACACTCCATTCACAGTTCCCAACGTCTGCCATCAGGTACACCATTCACATTAGCAATGTCTACACTCCACCCACAGTTCCCAACGTCTGTCATCAGGTACACCATTCACATTAGCAATGTCTACACTCCATTCACAGTTCCCAACGTCTGCCATCAGGTACACCATTCACATTAGCAATGTCTACACTCCACCCACAGTTCCCAACGTCTGTCATCAGGTACACCATTCACATTAGCAATGTCTACACTCCACCCACAGTTCCCAACGTCTGTCATCAGGTACACCATTTACATTAGCAATGTCTACACTCCACCCACAGTTCCCAACGTCTGTCATCAGGTACACCATTCACATTACCAATGTCTACACTCCAACCACAGTTCCCAACGTCTGTCATCAGGTACACCATTCACATTACCAATGTCTACACTCCACCCACAGTTCCCAACGTCTGTCATCAGGTACACCATTCACATTACCAATGTCTACACTCCATTCACAGTTCCCAACGTCTGTCATCAGGTACACCATTCACATTACCAATGTCTACACTCCACTCACAGTTCCCAACGTCTGTCATCAGGTACACCATTCATATTAGCAATGTCTACACTCCATTCACAGTTCCCAACGTCTGTCATCAGGTACACCATTCACATTACCAATGTCTACACTCCACCCACAGTTCCCAACGTCTGTCATCAGGTACACCATTCACATTAGCAATGTCTACACTCCACTCACAGTTCCCAACGTCTGTCATCAGGTACACCATTCATATTAGCAATGTCCACACTCCATTCACAGTTCCCAACGTCTGTCATCAGGTACACCATTCACATTAGCAATGTCTACACTCCATTCACAGTTCCCAACGTCTGTCATCAGGTACACCATTCACATTAGCAATGTCTACACTCCACCCACAGTTCCCAACGTCTGTCATCAGGTGCACCATTCACATTACCAATGTCTACACTCCACTCACATTCCCCGACGTCTGTCATCAGGTACATCATTCACATTAGCAATGTCTACACTCCACCCACAGTTCCCAACGTCTGTCATCAGGTACACCATTCACATTACCAATGTCTACACTCCACTCACAGTTCCCAACGTCTGTCATCAGGTACACCATTCACATTAGCAAAGTCTACACTCCACTCAATTCCTACACATCATCCCACTCACATTCCCCGACGTCTGTCATCAGGTACATCATTCACATTAGCAATGTCTACACTCCATTCACAGTTCCCAACGTCTGTCATCTGGTACACCATTCACATTAGCAACGTCTACACTCCACTCACAGTTCCCAACGTCTGTCATCAGGTACACCATTCACATTAGCAATGTCTACACTCCACCCACAGTTCCCAACGTCTGTCATCAGGTACACCATTCACATTAGCAATGTCTACACTCCATTCACAGTTCCCAACGTCTGTCATCAGGTACACCATTCACATTACCAATGTCTACACTCCACCCACAGTTCCCAACGTCTGTCATCAGGTACACCATTCACATTAGCAAAGTCTACACTCCACTCACAGTTCCCAACGTCTGTCATCAGGTACACCATTCACATTAGCAATGTCTACACTCCATTCACAGTTCCCAACGTCTGTCATCAGGTACACCATTCACATTAGCAATGTCTCCACTCCACCCACAGTTCCCCAACGTCTGTCATCAGGTACACCATTCACATTAGCAATGTCTACACTCCATTCACAGTTCCCAACGTCTGTCATCAGGTACACCATTCACATTAGCAATGTCTACACTCCATTCACAGTTCCCAACGTCTGTCAGGTAGCGGGGTCTGTCAAGCACCCCACTCACATACAGCAGTGTCTGTCAGGCACTATACTCACTTTACAGATACAGATATTTATTGTCCAAAAAAGGAATTTTTTTTTTAATTTCATGTGTTTCGTTTGCGTGTGTGTTTATGTCATGTCTATCCTGTATATGTAAAAAAAAAAAAAACGTGAAAAAATAACAAAAGAACAAATAAACAAACAACGAATACGCGTTCTTTTTCAGTATCTGGAGATGAGGTTCGAGTCCACAGTAGTCCGTCTCATTGGCGTTATCGTCGGCATGGCGTGGACGGTAAGATTCCTAACACTAACAGCAGTATGCTGTACTATTGCTGGATGGTTCAAGTTCGAACCCTTCAATCATTTACAAGAATTCGCACACAACAGAATTCGTTGTTGTTGTTGTTGTTGTTGTTGTTGTTGTTGTTGTTGTTGTTGTTGTTGTTGTTGTTGTTGTTGTTGCTGCTGCTGTTGTTTTGGATGGGATTTTTTGGTTTGTTTGTTTGAGTGGGTTTTATTGTTGTTGTTTTTTGTTGTTGTTAGTTTGTTTGTTTGTTCTTGGGACTTTTTTTGGTTGTTTGTTTTGGGTTTTTTTTTTCCTTTTTGGAGGGGGGGGGGGGGTCGCTGTTTGTCCACATCCCCCACCCCACCCCAACACAAACACACGCACATACACACCATTTTATAAGCGGTCGTAAACTGATCTACCTGTTGCTGATAGTTTTGAATCTTGTTGCAGACCATATACATGGGCATCGCCCTCCTGTCTCCAGCTTTGGCAGCACAAGGAGGTTACTCTCTCTTTCTCTCTCTCTCTCTCTCTCTCTCTCTCTACAATTTCAAACACCATGCTATCTACTTCTTCACCTATTTTCCGATGTGTTTCCTTAGAATTTCTTGCTCTTCTTTCTATCTTTGCATGTTTAATTTTTTTTTCTATTTTCTTATTAGATTTACTCCTTTTGTGCCTGGTATACTTTTTGTCATGTTAGCCTTTACTTTTTAGTGTTTCTAGATTAGCAGGACAGCTTGTAAGATAGGCAGACCATGCCTACAAGTCTTTATCCTGAAATAAACGTTTCAGTCAGTCAGTCAGTCAGTCTCTCTCTCTCTCTCTCTCTCTCTCTCTCTCTCTCTCTCTCTCTCTCTCTCTCTCTCTCTCCAACGGTTAAAACCTTGATTACAAGATCAGGCTTGTCTTCATACGATAAGTATGGGAGAGAGAGAGAGAGGGGGCGGGGGCGGGGTGCGTCGTTTGTTATTCGAGAGTAGCGCAAGAAAATCGGAAGTCGTAATCAAAAGTATGCGCACGGACACCAAGCCCTCGGGCACGGGGGCAATACGGGAACTTGATGCGAGTTTCAAATGGGCAGGAAGTAAGCGGAAGTTACTGTCTACTAGAATCGACAACATAGTTTACTTTTATTTTCGTCTTTTTAGACGATATCTTCTTGTCGGCACTTGCTCCATGAGGGTCGGGAAAAAAATGCATAGTTGTGGTTAACTAAAGCAATGCGTGCTGACTTCTCCGTGAAAACATCAGACACAGTTGTATTCAGTTGTGGTGTCTTGTGAGTAACTCTTCAAGATCAAGATATTTTCAGTTCAGAAATTTGTTTTCGTCATCCCTGTAGATGATTTTCTGCGAAGTAGTGTACTCGCTAGTGCTAAACTTGAGTCACATAGGCTCCCATATCTCCACTGTCATTGTCTTAAGTCGCACTCTTAAAGGAAAGAAGGGAGTAAAGTACTTTTTTTCCCACTTGGCCTGGCCCCGGTAGGAGAGCACGGATAAATGATGACGTGTTTCCGGTTTATTACTTCAGCGTTGTGGCGTTTTTCCGCCGTTGCGCGGGCAAGCTCGACGTGAGTTCCACTGTGCTCTCCCTTGGAGTCTTACTCTATTTTTGACGGAAACTCGCTCTCAGAGTCATAATTTATCCCACAGACCTATAAAAAAAAAAAAAGATAGACCCACCGCCGCACGCTGCCACCGCTGCTTGCGAGTGTCGCTACCTGGGCCATCTTGCGAATACCAGAACTCAGAGGCTCTGTGTACAGGACGCCTCGTTCGAAATACAAAGTTCTTTAGAAAGACGTCAGTCATCAGAAATGTGGTGTAAGATAAAGCGGACCAATGCTATGCGCGCTATGTAAACAGCTGATAGCGTCTGGCACTTCCAGGTACTCGCAACATGGCGCGCGGCGGCGTCACACTTCCAGCACCGCAGGGGGTCTATTTTTTTTTTTAGGTCTGTGATTTATCCCCTTCCCGCGCGAATAGACCTGACTGACACACCCTCGCGACCACCACTTTAACAAATACCCCCACCCCCTCTGCCTTCCCAGATGACGTGCTAACGTTAATGTAACATCAGATTATCGTTACCTGTAACGTTAAATTGACGTTACACTGATTCTAACTCAACTCTAACCACCTTTGTTAGATTCACGTTACATTCTATCGTTACCCTAATCTTACTTTGCACATGTGATTAACATTAGTGTAAGGTTAGATGATGTCGTAATCCTGTGTGTGACCTGAACTATATTCACCGGTTTTCTTACTTTCCTCTTCTGTGCAGTGACAGATATTCCTCTGTGGGCATCAGTGGTCGTCGTTGCGATCATTGGAACAGGTTATACGACCATAGTACGTCGACAGAGGGCGCGCGCGCACACGCGCGCGCACACACACACACACACACACACACACACACACACGAGACATGGTACTATTTGGACGCTCGTAATTCTACCGTCATGTAGCAAATAAAAGCGACATAAAAGGGACAGAAACCACTTAACTTTGACAAAGGACGGCACAGGTCGACGTTTCAGCTTACGCCTTCTTCAGGACATAAACAAATGGGACATAACTTCAACAAACAAGCAAAAGGTAACTCTGCGGACGTACTGACATACACGGCGCGGGGAAAAAAAAAAAACAAAAAAAAAAACGGTGGGCGAGAAAAGGACCAGAAAAAATAGTAAAATTATCACAACACCCATCCTTAGGTGACAGAAGACCACTTCGCAGTCATTACCGTTTCCGTTTCTACCGTCATGTAGTTTAATTTCCTAATTGTTAGATGTTTAGGCTCACAGATAGTTTGTTTTGGTGACAGAACGATCTGTGATAAGACTTGTTAAAAAAGAACAAGCCACTGCACACCAGTAGGAGCCACTTCAAGCCACTCTTACGCAAGGCGTGGGGCTTCCTGATAGGCCCGAGACCGCTGCAGATTGCGTAATAGTGACTCGAAGTGGTTCTTAGTGATCTACAGATTTCAAGTAAATTTGCGATTTTTGCATGGGCTTTCAGAGTTATATCATACATAATTATCTGGTAGCTTATACATATATAAACACTCTGTGTGTGTGTGTGTGTGTGTGTGTGTGTGTGTGTGTGTGTGTGTGTGTGTGTGTGTGTGAACCAACAGGGCGGAATTAAGAGCGTGGTGTGGACGGACGTGTTCCAGACGGTCATCATCCTGGTGGGACTGGTCGCCATCTTGATCAAGGTAAACCAACCACGCCCCGATGGTGAACGATACTCACTGCCGAGACAAGTATGTGTGTCATGCAGAAAATGATGAGAGCAAAACCCATGTTAAGCCACTCGACACCTGTTTGAATATTCCATACTGCCTGCTCTCAAAAACTGAAATATTAAAAAGTGGAAATTCACTACTGAGCTGCTATTCTATACATTCTAGTATAAGTTACAAGGTTTTCAATGCTCGGGTCGTGAGTTCGAATCCTGCCTGGGGCCAAATATTTGTGCTGGCCTTTTCCTCGTTGCCCCGTCTTTGATATCACTCATACGTGGTGGAAAAAGACGTTAAACTCCCAAACACCCACCTACCCACCCTACTTACAAGGAAATGCTGGAAAGCTGTAATAGGCATGTTTAGTAGGATTTCGTAAGGAAGACTTCGATGAGCAGCGTACCCCATTTACATGTAAATTAGGCAAGTTTAGGGGTACCATTACCTAATCACAGCGCGTTAGCCGCTCGCGGCCTCTGCCGGCTCTTAACTGGGCACTGCGGAGCGCCACTGTGCTGTCCACAGTTGTGATTTTGGGGGTTTCCGCCGCTGTGGCGTCATCACAGCAACCTGGATTTCAAATAGCCACAACTGTGACTGTGGTTTCCACAACAGATTCTGATTGGCTGTACTACGCCACTCGGCACGCAAACATGGCGGACAGTGCATCTTCAATCGGTTTGCCACCGAGCACAGCTGTGTTCAGTTTTGTAGTTAGTAGACACACCGAGCGCAACGACTGTTATGTGCACATGTGTGTAGCGCGCGCTGTGCCCAGTTAAGAGCAGGCTTTACATGTAAATAGGTTACGCAGCTCAATGAAGTCCTCTTTACGAAGTCCTACTATACATGCCGTATATGTTTTAGGGTACGCTGGAGGTGGGAAGCACATCTGATGTGATGCGTATAGCACGTGCCGGAGACCGCGCCACATTTGACGAGTGAGTACAAAATTCAAGCGGCTTTTGGGTAATAACTCAATTTAATCTCTCCGCCGCCATGACTGACTGTATGACAGAAAAGCTATGCAGATTTTATTTTCATCCAGTTAGGTTTTTCTTCAGTGTTCACGGGGATAGTGGACGGTGAAAACTTTCAGGACTTTCAGTCCCCTTTAAAAAAAAAAAAAAAAAAAACTGACGGTGAATGAATGAGAATCTTGGGCTTAGAGTCGCGCAAGTAGCAAAGACCATAAATTTGTGACTGATCATACTGACAGTATTTCTTTTAGGGTGTGTGTGTGTGTGTGTGTGTGTGTGTGTGTGTGTGTGTGTGTGTGTGTGTGTCAAAATGCCTTTATTATGAATCAGGCATCATAGTCACCCCTGAAAATGCTTCAATCTAGAAACACTTACTGCCACGAGCAGACCATTCAAAGGCACGCACCTGACAGGAGTTTTAAAAAAATTCGAATGTCTCCTTTCAGGTCAGGCCTCACTGAAGTAATGCACGTCTACTTTCTCTTTAGGCCAGAGAGCCAGTTCACACAAATCCGCTTGCGTCACCTGTGCTCGACCTCTGTGCAAAAGGTCCCAGCTTCACTGGCAGCTTGCCTTTTTTTGCGACCGCCTGACATGCACCTTGACCTACATCACTCTCTGGGGCACAGAGTCTTTCAGTGGAAAGTACCTCTGTGCACGGTGGGGAAATGGCGCTCACTGCGCTACCGTGATGGGCCTAAATTGTCTCTGTGCTCTCAAACACAAGGTCGCGCACTATGTCATCCTTGACCAGCTTTGAACCCAGAGGGATCCTCAATGGCTCAAGTGATGGCAGGCTGTCTTCAGAGTGAAATAGGCGTGTTTCTGAATCAGAGACATACATAACATGTCTCTGTCAGAATGGACAGATCTATTATTACATTCAGTCCTAGAGCACGGGCGGTGTGTATGCTTTTGTAATCGTCTCTTATTCCACCACAAGGCAGGTACGTGATCGTCTGCACCGTGCAATAATACTTGCCTGTAGAGTGCAACACCTTGGCCTGTCAGAGTGCAACCCCCTTGCCGTTTACTCACATCCTGCTGGATCAGTGTACCACGTAAACAGTGCCATCAAAGCGCCAACAATAATTGTCCGCTGGCAAAGATTTTGCCCACACCAAAAGTGGTCGGATATTCAAGAGTTCGATTCAAATCGAATCATATGACACACAAGTCTTCGCTTTTCTTAAAAAAAAATTCGCCATTTTTGAAAATGGCGCTGGCTGTAAGCAGTCACATTTTCACGCCCCGCCGAAAAGGGACTGCACTCTGGAGTCTAGACCTACATAACACAAAAATCACGAAAATCACGCTGTTTCATGACAACAAAAATCACTACAGACTAGCACACTCGCCAAACAAGGTGCCTCAAAAAAACACCAAACATGACCCCCACGGTCAATTTGTGTCCTTACGCCTGTGCGTGCGTGCGTGCGTGCGTGCGTGTGTGTGTGTGTGTGTGTGTGTGTGTGTGTGTGTGTGTGTGTGTGTGTGTGTGTGTGTGTGTGTGTGTGTGATCACCAGTATTTCCCCGGACCCGAGGGTACGCCATACTGTGTGGGGGTTTATCATCGGCTTCGCCTGGTACTGGACCTCCATCAACTTGAACCAGTCGTCAGTCCAGCGGATATCCTCCACCCGCTCTATGCGCCATGCCAGGCTGTGGGTATAATTGACCAAAGAGAAAGTGCGGGGCAAAATTAAACGGAAAAAAAAAAACCTCACCAAAGGTTGTTAACAGAATGATGATGGATAAATGTTATGTAACTACATTTAATATTTCGGCTTTCGCGACATCTTTGTTCCTACTCTATATTAAATGTAGTTACATAATATTGAGCCTATAGGGAGTTGCTCCATCTATATTATGTCTTTTTTTCCGCTGAAACCTCTTGCAGAGCTAGCGACGTCTCCTAGTACTGGAGATGCACCAGATTATTCTGGGGCAGCCTTTTAGTGCTGGTTGGACGCTGCATCCCTTGTGAGTATTGCCGCATGCTCACCTGATGAGGGTCCCATTGACCCGAAACCATGGTTGTGAGCGGCTAAAATCAGCAATTCATATGACCTAGGTTGTACCGACCATTTTCCTCCCGGTGGGAGGGCAATGGGGGCCCTATGAATGGTGAGCTATATATGTATACGTGTTGCAGTGTTTTCTTGGCGGCGCTGCCGCTGAACGTGGCATACGGTGTGGCCCTCGTGTTCTGTGGTCTCATCATCTACGCCTACTTTGTGTATGTGGGCTGCGACCCTCTGGAGGCGGGCTTCGTCACGAACAGTAACCAAGTAAGCAACTGTTTTTCCATGTTTGTTCGAACGAAAACGTCTCCCATGTGGCATGGACCTACAAGTTTCACAAGTTTACACGTTTTTTGTTGGAACAAAACACGCTCTGGAAAACTTCGGGCAAAGGCATGCCGAGAAACACGGAAAAACAACATGTTCGCTGTTTGTTCGGACTAATTGATTAATAAATTAAATACATTTGAATGTGACGCCTGTCCCTCAGTGGAAGCTCCAACCGCCATTGCAATAGCAGGCAAAATTAAGAGAAATTTGAGCATTTCGAGGCACACACACACACACACACACACACACACACACACACACACACACACACACACACACACTCATATATACATATTTATACACACATTCATGTATAAATTGTTGAAAGGAAAGTGAGAGCGGAAAAGATGCGCCTTGAAACACCCACCTTGAAATCTGGCAGGTTTGGGGAATCGCGGAAAAAAACATGGGGCAGGGTGTTGAAGACAGTCGGTCCAGAAAAAGAGAAAGAGCGCCTACCGTATGTCTCCAGCCGAATGCGTGGAACAAGGAGGCGCCCAGCCGCGGAGGACATAGCCGAGTGGACCTACAGCGCTGGACCGTCCATGCTCGAAACGTGTTTTCGAGTCCCAGCACATTTGTCACACTGTTGGCATTTCCTCGTTGTCATATATATGATACCATGATAACCTCAGTCATGTGCGCCGTGTGTGTGTGTGTGTGTGTGTGTGTGTGTGTGTCCCCCAGCTCATGATCTACTTCGTGGTGCACGTGCTGGGGTTTCTGCCCGGTGTGTCGGGACTCTACCTCGCTACAGTTCTTAGTGGGTCACTCAGGTATGGTTATCGAACGCTTTAAAAAAAATTCAAAACACACACATACATATTTACACTTGCAACAGGGCCGCAGCACAGCTCCTAAAAGTGCTCCGCCCGGGCCGTAAAAAAAAAAAATTAATAAAAAGGTACGGTCCCTGGCCATTATGTTCTCCTCAACTTCAACGGAAAACAAAAGAATTACTTGTTACTTGTTTGAACGGGGAAACGCAAGTTAAAAAATATTTTGATGAAGAGGCTTTATTTTGGAAGAACTTTTGCTTTAGAAACCCTCCTGTTTTTTGTGTATGTGGTTTGTTTGTTTTTGTTTTTGTTTTTGCCAAAAAGTGGTCCGACCATGGCCGGAGTGGCCGGTAGGGCTGCTACGGCCCTGTGCAACCATAGAGACAGGGACATATACCGTGATGCCTGCTGTTTTGGGGATGTGTTCTATGTGCGTGTGAGTGATGTATGAATGCGCAGTGAGTTGATGTATTTTTCAAGATTTGCGCTGCATAAGTGTGATTTATTATTATTTTTATTACTTCTATTATGCATGCCAGTACGGGCGTACAAGAGAGACGGTCAGGCACACACGATGCGGTTTAAACTGCACTGAGGACTCTGTAGCGTATCTGTCGCCGAAAGACAGACTACACTTTCGTGATGTTCCGAGTACATCTCTTTTGTCAACAGTAATAATGAGCTATCTAACAAAAACTACAGGAATGGCAACATGTGGATAGTACGACGTGCCGAAAATGATAGCTTATACATAGACTCTGTGTGTGTGTGTGTGTGTGTGTGTGTGTGTGTGTGTGTGTGTGTGTGTGTGTGTGTGTGTGTGTGTGTGTGTGCAGCACGTTATCGTCTGGTCTCAACTCGCTGGCGGCGAACACAGTGGAGGATATCTTACGCCGACCTTTGTCGAAAATGACGGCAGCCCGCATCACCACTATAACCAAGCTGATTGGTAAAGCGACCCCTCCCCCCCCCCACCACCCCACCCTTCCTTTTCTTCTTATCCCTTTCTTATTTCTTTGTATTAATTCCTATTTAATTCTTGTCTCTTTGCCAATCGCTTTTCCCCGTCTATTTTGTTTCTCTGTATTTATCATTATATATATGCCTTATCATAGTTATCCCAATGCAAAAAGCATGATTGATCATTCATGTGATTGATTGATTGAGTGAGTGAGTGAGTGAGTGAGTGAGTGAGTGAGTGAGTGAGTGAGTGAGTGAGTGAGTGAGTGAGTGAGTGAGTGAGTGACTGACTGACTGACTGACTGACTTGACTGACTGACTGACTGACTGATTGAGTGACTGTGTATTTTTGCAGTCATGGCGTACGGTTGTGTGGTGATGGGGCTTGCTTATATCATGCGCTCTCTACATGGACCTGTCACACAGGTTTGTAAATAATATATATAGTCCGCGACAGCCTAAACTATAGCTCTATTTTTCCCAAGTGTTTGTTTGTTGTTGTTGGTTTTCTTTTTAGTTCCGCAGGAAGCAACTTTGATTATACAATGGAACAGTACATGATAACAAATGTAATCATGAAATTCCGCGCTCCGGGAAGAACAGCACTCACACAACAGTTTGATGAACTGTAGAGTGTATTGTAGTACTTGGTTCTTTCAGCTGCCAATCGGCAAGAGTCTTTCGCGATCAATTCCCAGGCAGGAGAAATTAACTTTTGTCCAATAGATTACCGCCACGTCACTGTAACGTAAACGTTCGTCCAATAGATTACCGCCACGTTATTGGAACGTAAACTTTTGGCCAATGGATTACCGCACCGCACTGCAAGGTAAACTTTTGGCAAATAGACTACCGCCATAACATTAGACATTTTTGTCCAATAGATTGAAGCCACGCCATTGGAACATGTACTTTTGTCCAGTAGATTACTGCCACGTCATTGGAACGTAAACTTTTGTTTAACAGATCACCGCCACTGGAACGCAAACTGTTGTCCAGTAGATTACTGCCACGTCTTTGGAACGCAAACTTTTGTTGAAAAGATTACCGCCACATAATTGGAGCGTTAGCGTCTGTTCAGTAGTTTACTGCCACGTCCATTGAACGTAAACTTTTGTCCAATATATTACCGCCACGTCACTGGAACGTAAACTTTTGTCCAACAGATTACTCACACGTCATTGGAACGTAAAATATTGTTCAGTAGATTACCCACACGTAACTGGAACGTAAACTTTTGTCCAATAGATTACCGCCACGTCATTGGAAATAAAAAAATTTGTCCAATAGATTACCGCCACGTCATTGGAAATAAAAAATTTTGTCCAATAGATTACCGCCACGTCATTGGAAATAAAAAAATTTGTCCAATAGATTACCGACACGGCATTGGGAGCTTGTGGCGGACCTGTGTTCGGGTTGTTCATTCTGGGAGCTGTCTTTCCGCAAGCCAATAAATACGTAAGTCATGTTGATCCTGGTCACGGTGCCTGTGTAACTTGTCCGCAACAGTCAACGATCCATCAACTGTGGCCGACCTGGCAGTCTAACTGGATTGGATTGTGTTCAGCTGACTGTTAAGTTAGCCGTAGCAAAGGTAGCTGTCCCTTCCTCCCCTAACCTACCATTAAAGTTGTCACCAGTCACTCGTGGGTGGGGACGTTAAACCTCAACTAACCAACCAGCCTGCCAATCCACGATCCCGGAGTCTTTCTTGCTTTAACTGTTGTCGTTATCAGTCTTGCTGTTGCTAAACGCAAATTATTGTGATATCAGACTTGTACATTCTGGCTATTTTTGGTGTGTGTGTTGGGGGGGGGGGGGGGGGAATTCTTGTGATTGTTCTTACATATCTGGTGTGGGGGGGGGGGGTATTTGTTTTTGTTGTTGTTGTTTTTGTTTTTTTGTTTTGTTACAGTTTTGTTACATTGTTTGTTTTGTTTCTTTCTTTTTTTTTTAAATGTTCCGTTAGTTCATTTTGTTCAATGTTTTGTTTGTTTGTTGTTGGTGTGTGGTTTGTTTGTTTTTGAGGGGGGGGGGTGTTCTTGGACTTAGTCCTATTGTTTGATTACTAGAATTTGGGGAGGGTTTTGTCATCGCGGTCACGCTTAGACTTGCATGGTTTAGCCTTGTGTTACACCACACAGACCTTCTTCACCTACCATGCTCGTGTTGGTTTCATACCAGGGAGCCATCGCGGGAACTCTATCAGCCATGGCCATCAGCATATGGATGAGCATCGGCGGCTTCTTGTACGGTACACGGACACCGTCAAAACTGCCAGGCCCAACCTACGCATGTGCCGCCAACGCGTCCGACGCAGTGAATGAATGGCTTCAAAGTCACAGCACCATCAACCCTTCTGCTTTGTCGGAGGCTTTTTCCGTCGAGAACACAACCACAGCATTGCAAGGATCCACGTTTGAAACAGAAAGGTGGTCACGCGTCGTCAGTAGCGGCAATACTGACAGCGGGGCGAAGGACACGAATACACAGGGCCTCAAAATGCCTATATATTCCCTATTAGTATCAGGCTTCGTAGTCACCCCTAAAAATGCTTCACTCGAGAAACAATTACTACCATGAACAGACCATTCAAAGGCACGCACGGCATCTGACACTCACTGGAGTAATGCACGTCTACTTTCTCTTTAGGTCAGGGAGGCAGTTCGCACAACTCCGCTTTCCTCACTTGTGTCCCACCTCTGTGCAAAAAGTCCCAGCTTCACTGGCAGCTTGCCTCTTTTTGTGACCGCCTGCCATGCACCTTGACCTACATAACACCAAAAATCACGGAAATCACGCTTTTTCATGACAACAAAAATCGCTACAGACTAGCACACTTGCCAAACAGGGTACCTCAAATAAACACCAAACATGACCCCACGGTCAGTTTGTGTCCTTACGCCACTCCCGACTAGATGCCTGATGACCATTAGTGTCTCAAGTTTCTCAGTTATGTTGTTGGTGGTTATTATTTCCATTATGAGTAATCTCAAGATTTCTAGTCAGTCTTTCCGCCATCTACTGAAGCACGATTTTATTAATTTATTGTTTTATCTGTTTGTTTATTTTCGCCTGTGTAATATGAAATTACTGTCAGACTTTCAGCTGTGGTTAAGACTGTGACAATAATCGCCAAGAAGCGAAAAGTGGTTTTGTTCTGTTTTGTCAGGGGACTGGGATTTTGTTGCGGTGGGTTTTTTTTTTTCTCTTTGTATTTTACTTTTTTACGGGGGGGGGGGGGGGGGGGGCGCTTATATCATTTACAGCCCAGGCTATGTCAGTGTTTGTGTGTTGGTGCATTGTCTCATCTGATTCTGAACGCAACACGCTTGCCGTTCTGCTTTTCCAGCAGAGTTCCTGAGATCGGAGAGAGAGGGTTCTTCTTATACGATCTCTCCTACGTGTGGTACACGCTTCTCAGCTCTTGCATCGCCGTTATCATTGGCCTTATCGTCAGTGCCATCACTAGTAAGTCTCTCTCTCTCTTTTGGGGAGCCGGGGTGGCCGAATGGTAGAGCGTTTGGCTTCTAATGCTCGGGTCGTGAGTTCGTATCCCGGCTGGAGCCAAATATTTGTGCTGGCTTTTTCATCGTTGCCCCGTCTTTGACATCACCCGTATGTGGTGGAAAAGGAAGTTAAACCCCCAAACACCCACCCCACCCACCGCTCTCTCTCTCTCTCTCTCGCGCGCGCGCGCGCGCGCGCTGGAAACGGTCTCTCTAATTCAGTACCTTTGGCACACCATGCACCCAGTGTTTGTGCAGAGCCATTGCATACCGTCGCCAACCACACACCCAGACCCCGGGCGCTGACGCGTGAGGACGCTGTTACCAAGCACCCACAACCCATATTATCTCCGCTCTCGCTGTGGCCGCTGGCCGCTATGCCCATTTTTTTTCAATCAAAATCAGTATTTTTCCATGAAAGTGCTCAGAATTATCTTTCAAAAGCTATCAAACAAAACACCGACGTCTGCTGGTCGTGCGGCAATGGGAAAGTGCCAGCCTGTGTAAGACTGACAGTCACTATGCGGGTGCCCAATTCTGATTCAGTAATAGACGACTCCAGTCGGCAAGCTCCGAGGCCAAAGCCCCGCCCTTTACTGACTCTGCCGCGTTTTGGTAAAACACAGTACGTCCATGACGTCATAGAAAAAAAGGGGGCGATTTCAGTTGGTTTAAACAAGTTTATTGCAATACAGTTTGTTCAAAGTAAATAAACAATTATAATAATGCTCAGAAGGCGATTTCAGTTAAGATGAAAGAGATGACGTGATGGTCTTGTCAGTTTCCTCAAACTGATGGCGTCATTGGACTTACTGCTTTCCTTGAGTCAGTCATATCAAACTACGCGTACGTCAGTGCTTCCCTCGTTGCCGCAGTGTCTGGCAAAAAGTTTGCCACACCAAGCCATGTGTTGTGCTCATTATGCCGCGGGACACGATTGGCTGAATTCTGGGGGCTTGACCCATGTGATGGACAGGAGTGGAGCCGTCCATTGGCCGTATGATTCCAGACTGACGCCACCTAGACAGCTCGAAACAATTAGTGACTCTAAAGATGAGCATTCTAAAGACTGCTTGTATGTGCTGGCTGTTGCAGACAGATTCACCCCTCACAACAGGCCGCCAGCCTACCTCCTCGTGCCGCAAGTCCGACGCATGTACGCAACTTTACGTCACAAGGGTAACGACTATCAGATGACTGCCACCGACCACCAGCCTACAGAACGCTTGTCCTCAAAGTTACAGGAGAACATCATACCTGGCCCTGACCAGTAAACAAACGCCGGCTTATGTCTACTGACTCAGAGGACGGAGACAAACACTAAACCCTTCCACTGCCCTTCCTAACACCGCATGCCGGCCTAGTTTTGAATATCAGAAGTCAAAATGTGTTGTCTTTAACTCAGTTCCTGCCAAGAAAGTTTGGGCCGCCGAGGTTTTTGCACCAAAGGCCTCAGTTAAAAATCATAATTACGTAAGTTTTGCGCCGTGAAGTTGAATGTGGCTTGGTGGGAGTGTTGCGCATTGGTCATACTCAAGTTTGCTGCAGTAAGAAGTGTATTTGGAAACGAGTGTTTTACTGCTGAGTTGTCTGTTTACAGGAAAAGCAACAGACTCTGGAAAACAGTTACAATGCACGTCAGAGCCACGTTTCACCTGCACTCGCTGCCACACAACTTTTCTTCTTTCCTTTGTCAGCCTTTTTTTTTTTTTTTTTTTTTTTCCACTTTTTGGCTTATATTTAGTTGTTTGCTTCGTGATTGTCCTTGACTGTTTGTTTGTTGCTTCATTTTTTTTTCTTTTTTCTCTTTTTTTTTTCTTCTTCTTTCTTTCTCTTTTTTTGTAATGTAGAGTAGCAACGGCAAGTTTGAAAATGGTAACTGTGCCAATAGCTTTACCGTTGATAAATAAAGGATCATTGTCATTGTCATTGTCAATTTCTGGTTCAAAACTATCATCCAAATTATCATAACTTTCGCCACACTCCTCACCACCCATGAAACATTTAACTGGCGGCTTCAGCGACGGTCAATATTTGCCTTCGCACAGACGACATAAATTCCAGATCTGTCGAACAGAGCATGTCGGCAAAGCGTTCTCCCCTGCAGCACACACACACACACACACCCCAAAAAACGTCAAGGAACTGTGACTGATTCTCGCAAAATCAATAGAAGGGTCAAACACGTGGGATACTCATGTGCGGTACGAAATTTGTCGCATGATTTTCTACATGCTGTACGGGCTTTAATACTTTCCATTTACTACTGCAGGCGTGTGAATCTAAAAATGATAATACAAGTTTTTTGGTTTTTTTTTTAAAGAAATGTACTTTGACGGGAATACTACATGCGCAACTTGTCTGTTCAGCAAGTTGTAATTTCTACTTCTTTTCTCACATGTAAAAAATGTATGGTAGGAGACTGACACATGTAGTGTACAAATATTTTCGTTTAATGGGTTGCAGGAAGCGTTTAAAAGATGTTATACGTACATATGTACATGCAATGGTTATAAATCAGGACTGCCTGGATACTTGAAAAAGACCACCTTACACGCACGATGAACCAAATTGCTGTTAAGAATAAATAAATTGAATTACCTGGCGTATCACTCTTATCATCTGAAGACTTTACCTGGATGCAGCATGTTATCTTACCAGTAACTCATCTCTGAAGTCATTTCCACAACTTTCCAACCACACTGGTGTGCAGCACATACTTCACACGAAACTTTCATGCTCACAGTGAAACCCAGAAGACAAGACATAAAACCCAGGCACAGAAATGTTCAAGAGATTTTGTTTTATTATAATGCCCGTTTCAGGAACAGTAAAAGCAATTTATGCACAAGCTATGTACACAATGTCCAGACAAAATAAACTTCAATTCTTACACTGCTTCTCTTCACACTTTGGCTTACGCTTCTGCACACATACTCGCTCACAAAACTGCAATAAGCATCTTTGTAGGATGGGTCATTAACAGTTTACATGATGCACATGAGGGGAAAATATCTTTTGACAGATTCATCCAAAGTCACACTTTGGTCAACACTAAAAGTAAAACCAAGATAAATGCGATGTATCAAGGAAACAAAACTCAAGAAGTTGCATACACATAATCTGCAAATCAACTTCAGCATAACACACTCAAACACAGACATGTTTGCACTCCCCCCCCCCCCCCCCCCCGGGGGGGGGGGGGGGGGGGGTGTTAACTCAAAAAAGAGCAGAGTTTTGTGCAATTCAACGGCGGACACCACAATACTCTCTACCCTTTAGCTGCACTGTAACATCTACCTTCCTTCTATGATGATCCTGAACTTGCACACGGGTAAATCGATATGGAGTCTTCCTGAGCGCAAGGCAACAAGACTTACGGCAGGCAAACAAAACTGTACGCTACTAAAATCTAGTAAAAGAATAACAAATGCTTGTGACCTTTTGCTCTTCCTCGCTCCCAGATAGACGGGATGATAGAATGGAGGCAAGACGGAGGACAATGAGGGAACTGTTGGTGAGCACCAACTCATCAAAACAATTGGCACGGGTTGTTCTTGTCACCAAATAACACACTCTGACACAAAACAAAATTCTCCATCAATTGAAAAGCAGCAGAGACGTGCACAACAGGGGTAAATGCTGAGGTCAACGATGAGAGAGAGAGAAAATATTGTGCCTTTAATCTGAGGTGGACAGACTTTCCTTTCCATCATCACAGCAACTGTGGTCACATTTCACGTGAAATGTCTCCCTGATATCTCAACTCTCGTGCACTTTCCACACAAGGAACAAGTCCAGCATGAAAGGCAAGAGACAAACATGATTTGAGGTCCAATTCCGATTTAAAAGAAAAACAACAAAAAATCTGCAGAAAATGGGATGCGACAGGCAAGGTCACTCAACGTCATGGAATCTTGCAAACATGGTCTTCTTCACGCAGTCCTTGTACGTGGCGCCCTCTTCCGCCACAATGTTGGCGCCGCGGGCTCCAAGACCAGCCTGAGCTGCACGTCTCTGGGTCTGAAAAATAATGTGAACCATTGCAGGTTAGCTAGACACCAGCACAGTGACATGTAGGCTGCTAGTTCACTAACTTGCCGAGTTATACATGGCCCCTTCTCCTCTGGAAATGTTCAGCCCACCAAAACAGAAAGAAAATAAATGCCACTGTAAATTCTAAAACATGAATATTGAATAGCTGAGCCAACCCTCCGCACAACATGAATGTGATATGTTGATGTCCTGTGCTTGTGTAAATGCATATGAGTCATGTGAGCATGTGTTAAGTTCCGCTTGTGGCGCCTTGATCCGCTGCTGTCCAGGCAACTGTGCGTTACTAGCATTATGATGTCTGTAACTATTCTAAGCAGTATGGGTTCTCCAGTCTCTCATGCTTTGTAAAGCAAGCCTTCAACTACTGCCTCATGAACCTTGGAGTCGACCAACTTGCATGCTCACCTCAATGGGATCTGTGCGCCCCTGGTTGGCCTTGCCCAGCCCCTGGCCGGCTGCCCAGCCCATTTTCTGCAGCAATTTGTTACCAACGTTTTCCGCCCCGATGCCCTGCTTGGTGGGCTGCTCGTAGCTGGACAGACACACACAAAACACATCAGGCTTTTACGACAGCCGAGACAAGGTGACACTTCACTTTACCAGCTGGACAGAGAGCAACCCTCACCAAGGAAAAGAAAGGAGAAGTCAGGCAAATACATAAAATACTGTCTGAGGCATGCAGAAAAATAATGTTCACTGTCACAGATTACCGTTCTGATCATTTACAACGGGAGGAATTTGCAGATCTCTCAGCTAAAACGTTTTGGACTACCTGTGAATAAACCAGGTTCTTTGTTTGAAACATACTGTTAAAGTAACTCGGGTTAAGAAGACACTTCACATCCCAGTAACTGGACTAAGAAATTGCTAGATATTTTGAAAAAAGGGCCAAAGTGCCTTTCAAATCAATGGTTGCTCAGGCCCATTTCCAGATGACAGACCATTTCTTTTGGTGGCTGCCTATACATAAAAGCAGAAGCAAAACCAAACAGGATATGAGAAGACACGCTACAGCATTCTGAAAGGAGTTATCTGGGGACTGTTTTAGACCTTCAGTACAGACTAATGACTTGTCCGACCAACTACAGCCTAGTGAGAAAACTCAGTAACTAGTACACAAAATGGTGACTTAAAAATGTTCATCGGCTGTCACTTACACCTCTGGTAGGTCAATCTGTGCCTGCTTTTTGGGTACTGGCGGAGCAGGCACGCCGTATTTCTGTCTGCGCTCTTTCGCTCTGTCTCGATACTGAAATACAAAATTTTCGACTAATCTACTACAGTGTTCTTTTGATCTTGGGAGCATTGACAGCGCTCATTTTCTCCCCAACCACCACTTCACCAATGGCGATATGGAGTGAGCACCTGCTTTTGTTCTGTTTTCCCCGTACAGTGACAAAACCAGAGCAAACTAGCTTTGCTCAGCATTACTGCAGGTGTCGAATATTTATGTATCTAAAAACCTGCTGCATATTACGGTCATCCCTCAAAGCAGACTATCAATGCTGGCTGATTATTTTATGTTGCACATTACCTCTTTTTTCTCCACCCTTCCTGCTGACTTTGTTCGGAGACTTTCCAGGTTTTGCTGCAAGACAGAAAAACGGCAAACTCGTGACCATTAACTTCAGGAAGTTTGGCACCGATGAAAAATCTTGCACTAGTTGCAGCGTATGTGATGTACACATGTGTATGCCCATTGGAACATATCAATTCAGCATAAAAGTCTTTTGGACTAAATTTTAAAAAGAACACTAGAACACCATGTGCTTTAATTAAATGTACACTAACTGAACCTGCAAACCAACCTATACCTAAAATTTAAAAAAAAAAAATTAAAAAAAAAAGAGAAAGAGAAGAAAAAAAGAAAGAAAGAAAGAAAAGAAAAGAAAAAAAAAAAGCTCCCCCCCCCCCCCCCCCCCCAAAAGAAACACTTTATCAATAGTACGCAAACCAGAGGAACAAAATCTGAGCATCTCACAAACATCAACAGAATATGAAGATGTCAAAGCTTGCAGACTTCAGAAACAAATCTCCCGCCTCTTGAAACAGCTAATGGACTATCAAAACGAGGATTTACAGTGCTGGTCTCACCTTGTGCAGATCTGAAAACTGTGTGTGTTTGGTGAGGATCTCCCGAGACTGAAACTTTCGCTTGCACAGTAAGCAGGCAAGCTTCGCCCAGTCCACCAGCTTGGCTTCATCTACCACGCCACCATCATCATCGTCACCGGAGTCATCACTGTCACCGCCATACGAGGCGACCAGACCTGACTTGTTGCCTGCTGCAGATGGGCCACCAGCTGCGGATGGCGCTTCAGGTTCTGGTGCTGGATTTATGGACATCTGATAAACAGAAAGAAGTCCATTGGCCGCATCGTCAAACTTCTTGTATTTTTTCACATACCATGAAAAACAAGAATTAAAAAAAAAAAAAAAAAAAAAAACTTGTATTTTTTATTTTTTTTCTTCTGTTTTTTGTCATATATTTGTATTTTAAAAGAAGCCAAATTCTTCGATTATTTTATGAGAAGTCATAAATGAGTTCCTACCAAATAAGTTTGGGTTGCTGAGGTTTTGCACTAGTGGTCTTACTATAAAAAATAAAAAAACAATTTATTTCTGTATGAAGTTGTATGTGGCTTGGTGGGAGTGCTGCACACTGAGTACACACGTGACTGCTGCAATAGCAAGCATATTTAAAAATGACTATTATACTGGAGTTGTGTTTACAGGAAAAATAACAGACTCTGGTAAATAGTCACAAAGCACGACAAAGCCATGTTTCACTTGTAACACTGGGTTCATTACCACAGAGATTTTCCCCTTTCCTTCCTTGTCAATTTCCCCAAAACTATCACCTGAAAACACTGAATGAGGTGTACACGATAAAGAAGAACAGTGAGACAGCCCATACTTACAGGAGGTGGTGGCATCAGCTTCATGTCTTCTTTCTGGAAAACAGAAAAACAGTATGGTGGTGTGTGCTTGACAGCAGCAAGACCTGCGCTCTCTCAGTACAAACACAAGCTGCACTGTGAGTACAAGGCTGGCATAAAAACACAAAACTCAGGATGCCTTTTGTCATTCAATTCAATTCAGTGTTATTTTACTGCCCCAAATGTGACCCTCCACCACGAAATGAGTTGTCCTGTAACATGAACAAATAGCACAAGAAGACTCATTTCGTGGTGGAGGGTCACAAAAGTGGTAAATCTGGCTGCAACTGTAAAGTCATGTCATAAGACATATAATCTGGATAATCCAAGTATACAGATTACAGTGGCCTCACAATTACTACCTTTTTACTAGCTGTACTGATGGAAGACAAGCGAGCTGAACAGAGTGGATGCTCACCGATTTTTGAAGGATTGCAAACCCAGCATCAGCAGCTGCGGATTCCTTGCGGCCGGCGATGTTGGTGAACTTGCGTAGTTCTTCTTTCTGAGCTTCTTTCTGAGCATTCATGGCCTTGGCCCACTTTTCCATATCCTGGTAAAAAAAAAGAAAAAAAAGAAGCAAATGTTATATTGGACTCAGGACTGTCTGAACTGGACAAAGGTGGGGCATACATAACAAGTAACACGCAACCACGTCAAAAGCACAAAGTGTAATGCAATACGAATAGGTACAAGAATTACGCATTGTCATCAATATGATTATCACAGTGGCAAAATGCTACACTCTGAACACTGCGGGTGTCATAAGTAATGTCCACCTTTCATTGCTGAGATACTAGCTCCATGCATGCAATGTTGAACACCAATGTAGGTGAATTACGTTTTGCAATGTCCCTTCAGACCAACGGCCACTTACTTTACACTAACTTTGTCACAAGGATTTTACACAAGGTGAATGCTGGGATTCAACAATAGTACATTCTCTCTCTCTCTAACACACCACACACACACACACACCCCCTTCACTAGACAACCAACCTTAGCAATCTTTTTGGCGACTTTCGTTTTTTCTTTATCTTTCTTGTCATCGTTCTTGTCCTTTTTCGACTCCGCGCTGTAACTGTAAGCATCTGAGCTCTCCGTCTCTCCAGGCTGGTTGAAAGCAGACGTGTCCCCAGTCTGCGTTGGAGCTGGGAGGTAGGTTGACCTTTCTGCATCCCAGTACATCCACTGGCCAGTCTTGGAGTTGTAGTAATACTGTGCAACAGAAAGCAGCCACATTAAAGCATTTATCAGAATTATCCAGTACATAATGTGCGATTCCCCGGACGGTGATCAAAGATGGCAAGTAAACAAAAGCAGTTAGATGAATGCAGTTGTCCAAACTATTCTCCACAAAATGAAATACGCCAGAAAGAGACCACACATAGCAAATGTCTGAAGACTTAAAACTAACAGTTTCAATCCTGCCTTGCTACCCCCCCCCCCCCCCCCCCACACACACACAGACAGCAAATACTGATATATCTTAACTTGAGAGGGAAGGAAAATTTTTAGCCAAAGGTGGAAATCCGCCAAAACGTAAACGATTTCAAGCCTTGTATGATAGTATTTATACCATACCTGTGTCGTGGGCTCATAGTAAAGGCCAGTAGATGGATCATAGTAGTAGCCAGAAGTTTTGTCAAATTGATATGTGGAGACATCGGGTGTAGCTGCAGAGAAAATAACTGAATGTCAATGTCAACATTTTCACACTCACAGTCAACACCAACACTTCCCGTTCCTGTAACCAGACGGACATCATACAGAGGAAATTCAATCTATTTTACCCACACTATGGGATTCACTGTTTAAAAAAAAAAAAAAAAAAAAAAGCCTGTGAACTTACTCTCAGTAATGATCAGTGAACAAGATTACAAATCATGTAAGTGTTGCACTTAGAAACGTTTAGCTTAAGACACTCAAAATTAAAATCTGAGCGGATCCCACAAAAACGCCAACTTTGAGGGAGGGAGGGTGTTTGGAAGTTTAACATCCTTTTCCACCACATAAAGGTGATACCAAAGACGGGGCAACAAGAAAAAAGGCCAGCACAAATATTTCGCCCCAGCCGGCGGGATTCAAACTCACGACCCGAGCATTGAGAGTCCAACACTCTACCATTCGGCCATCCCCGGCTCCCCAAGCCGACTATGAATAAATAAAAAAAATAAAACAACAAAAATACAACTTACGATAAACAGGGTATGCTTCAGCTGTATCTTGACTTGGTTTGTCTGGAGTTGCTGCTGGTGTTGTGGCAGCAACCTGCTAAGTGGGTAAACGTGCACTGGGCATTAGCAACATTGATCAAACTTTTTACAAACAACTGAAATAAAACTTGCAGTTCAAACAGATTCCACTAATTTCCAGTACCCAGAATACTTTGAATTAGAGAGAGAGAGAGAGAGAAGAGGAAAAAAATGTGAAGTGAAAAACTTACTGTTGAAAGATTTTTGGCTGCCTGCGCTTGCATGATAGCCGTCTGTGCCACTGCTGCTGCAGCATTTGTTGAGTTTGCTGCAACAAATAATACAACCTTCCTTAGTACATCATCAGTACATGGGTGAATTTTCAAAAATGGAAATCAGAAAATGCAACCTCCTCGTCCCGAAAGACCAACCTGAAATGAGATAGCGCAAGGCTCTTGTATTTTTGTTTTTTGATGTTGCGGTTGTTATATTGCCGTCGTCGACAACTTGGTTGTCTTCTGCTTGAGTGCTTTTCTCTGCAATATTGTGGTAAAGAAATTTCACTTCTGATTCTAAGTGGACGCAGCATAAAACGTAGCATATGACTGCAAGTGACAGTGCACACATACCAGGTGCAGAGGAACTGGCGGTAGCAGCATTAGCCTGAGTGCCATAGTACTGGGAGTAGTTGTAGTATTGACTGTCCTGGCCTTGAGCACCGTAGTAGCTGTAGTTCAGGTAGTACTGGTTCTGAGCCAATTTCTGCTGAGCTTTTTGGATGATGTCCAACCTAGGGAAGGGGGGCGAAAAAACTTTGGTAAGGCTCCAGAATCTGAAAGTTTTCTTACAACCTCAAAGTGGGTTACAGTAAACTTACACCATTTTAGAGAAGAAAGGCAGTAAGTACAAGCACACACACACCTCACTATATGTCTCTCCATGCTAGATAAGCCCCCCCCCCCCCCCCCCCCCCCCACCCCCCCCCCCCCCCCCCCCCCCCCCCCCCCCCCCCCCCCCCCCCCGAAAAAAAAAAAGAAAAAAAAAAAAAAAAGGTAAAAAGGTGCAAAAATGCTTGTTTCAGTTTCCCAGACCACTCTACTTTTTCTGTGACCAAAAAAAATTTAACTTTTTTTTTTTGGGGGGGGGGGGGGGGCTATATCCGCGACAAATATAGTTATGGTAAATAAAAAAGTATTAGGTACTTACGATGTGTTGAATGTATTTTTGGCGTAGCTGACTAACACCTGTTTGCCATCAATGGCTAAAGGTGGATTTTGGGCCAACAAGAAATCGTGCAGCTGCTTCGCTGATGCAACTGAGTTTAACTCAATGAAGCCGAAGCAGAGGGACGTGTTCATTTCATCTCGGATGACCTGTGAACTCTTGATAGGCAGAGAGGTCAAGGCTGCTATGGCTTGGAGGATACCTTGCTCACTAGTCAGGGCGTCCAGATCACGGAACAGTATCGCTGTTGGAAGGAAAGAGAGCCATGTAATAAACTCTTTAAATTTAAGCTACAGCAACCGAGACGGATTTTAATCTGAGATTTAGCTCCAAGATCTCAGTAAAGTTTGCTCTACTTTGCTGTTGAATGCTTGATAACACATTTTGTAATGCAGGAATACCTGATTTCATTTTAGGTTTAAAGAAAGAATAAGAACAATCGCTGAGGTCTGGAAATTTATGTATCAGTGGCAGCCCCTCTCCTACACTTTAGCGTGGGTTGTGCAGCAAACACTGCAATTCATGACCAGTGCTAGATTATACTCACTGTTGCATGGTGTCTTCCCTACATGTGTAGCAGGATCAAGTTCTGTCACACCACACAAAGGATCTGAGGAAACAGGAACAGCATGGTATTTACTGAGTTTTCCAGCTCAAATTCTATCGCTGGCTGCCTCTGAAGCACCAGGAAATATCACTGATACTGCTGCAGAGGATCAACACCGTTTGGACCACAGAGGAATGGAAAAGACGGAACATCAAACTTGCCAAGATACAACTCAGTTTACAAATGCATTAGCCATTGAAACTAAGGCTGTAAAGTGGAAATATATATATATGAAGTCCTTGTAATACCTTCAGCGATGCGTCGGTTGGTATTACACTTGTAACAGAAGTCACGTCGTTTGAAGTTGTGTGCACCACACTGCAAAGTACATAGCTGACGTCAGACAATGTGCATAATTTCAACAGAATACCTCCCCCCCCCCCCCTACATGGTCCAACCCTTGTCGTGGGGTAGTGGCTTGTGTACCTCAATGACCCAGAGAACTATGCCAGCAGGAGCACATGCTCCTGGCAGGGTCACCCAAGCTGGACAGGTCGAAGGGTAGAGGTCAGACGAATGTGGACCACCTCTCCAAGAGGCTAAACAGGTTTGCGTAGGGTTAACAGCCCTACCTGTAAAAAACACTAAGTTACTGAAGCATCGACAGCAACAAACCGAGACATTCACCTGGGCGAGGAAGGGTCTCCATCCCGGAGACCTATGACGCATTGCAGTGAAAGCCGAAAGGAAGCTGCAAGGCCGACCCCCCTTCTAACACCCAGGACAACAACGAGAGTAGCCACATGGAACATCAGGACAATGTATGAAGTAGGAAGGACCATACAAGTAGCAAGAGAGATGAAGAACTACAAGATAGGAGTACTGGGACTGAGTGAGACAAGGTGGCTACAGACAGGACAGCTGAGATTTTCATCGGGAGAGCAATTGCTGTACTCTGGACACACAGAGGATGGAGCCCCCCACACTGAGGGCGTGGCCCTGATGCTGGCACCGGAGGCACAGCGGGCACTCATCGGCTGGGAACCTGTCAACTCCCGCATCATCACAGCCAAATTCATCACCAAGAAAAAAGACATCAAGCTGAACATCATCCAGTGCTACGCTCCCACCAATGATGCGGAAGAGGAGAAAAAAGATGACTTCTACCAACAACTGCAGACAGTGATAGATAGAGGAGGAGCCAAGGACATGACCATACTGATGGGAGACTTCAACGCCAAGATTGGATCAGACAACACAGGCTATGAGGACACCATGGGAACACACGGACTGGGACAGATGAACGAAAATGGCGAGCGCTTTGCAGACTTTTGTGCCCTGAACCAGCTAGTGATAGGAGGCAGCATCTTCCCACACAAGCGCATCCACAAGGCCACATGGAGATCACCGGACCATGTCACGGAGAACCAGATTGATCACATCTGCATCAGCCGGAAGTTCAGGAGATCGTGGCAGGATGTGCGCGTGATGAGGGGTGCCGATGTATCATCAGACCACCACCTTCTTGCAACAACATTGAGACTTCGGCTTAAGAGGCACACCAACGCCAACAGCACACGGACCAGGTACAACGTTGGACTTCTCAGGAACACAGACACACAAGCAGCATTCCGGATCAGCCTTTCCAACAGGTTCCAGCCACTGCAAGACCTGATAGAAGACAGTGAAATGGACATCGAGACACAGTGGGAACACAGCAAGAAACTCTGGCACGACACATGCGAAGAGGTCCTTGGCAAGAGAAAGACCCAACATAAGGAATGGATCTCTGCTGATACCATCCAGAAGCTGGAAGTTAGGAAAGAGAAGAAAACTGCACTGAACACGAGCCGAACAAGAAGAGCTAAGGCAAAGGCACAAGAGGAATACACAGCAGCTGACAGAGAAGTGAAGAGGAGCACCAGGAAGGACAAGAGGGACTACATCGACAACCTGGCCAGTCAAGCAGAGGAAGCAGCCCGACAAGGGAATCTAAAAGACCTGTACCAGGTGACCAAGAAGCTCGCGGGCAAATTTCAGCAGACAGACAAACCAGTGAAGGACAAGAACGGGCACCCACTGACAACAACTGAGGAACAGCTGAAGCGATGGGCAGAACACTTCAGGGAGCTGTTAAATCGCCCCATCCCTGAAACACCACCAGACATCCCACCAGCTGAGACAGAATTACCCATCAACTGCGACAAGCCCTCTAAGGCGGAGATCAGGAAAGCCATCATGACACTGAGAAATGGGAAAGCTGCAGGGCCGGACGAGATACCAGCAGAAGCCATTAAAGCAGACACAGAGACAGCCGTCAACATGCTGCACAGCCTGTTCAGCAAGATCTGGGAGAAGGAAGAGGTGCCAGCCCAGTGGAAAGAAGGGATCGTCATCAAGCTGCCAAAGAAAGGGGACCTCAGGGACTGCAGCAACTACCGAGGGATCATGCTCCTGTCAGTGCCAGGCAAGGTTCTCAACAGAATTCTACTGGAGAGGATGAGAGAGGCAGTCGACCCCATGCTCCGAGACCAGCAGGCAGGCTTTCGCAGGAACAGGTCCTGCGGTGACCAGATTGCCAGCCTACGCATCATTGTGGAGCAGTCACTGGAGTGGAACTCCCCCCTCTACATCAACTTCATAGACTATGAGAAGGCCTTCGACAGTGTAGACAGAGAGGCGCTGTGGAAGCTGCTTAGGCACTATGGAGTTCCCGGGAAGATCATCTCCCTGATCCAGTGCACCTACCAAGACATGAGCTGCAGGATTGCCCATGCCGGCCAGTTGTCAGAAAGCTTCGAGGTGAAGACCGGAGTCCGCCAGGGATGCCTGTTGTCCCCGTTTCTCTTCCTCCTGGTCATCGACTGGATCATGAAGACCACTACAGCAGGCAGGAAAAACGGGATACAGTGGACACTCTGGACGCAGCTGGATGACCTCGACTTCGCGGACGACCTGGCGCTCCTGTCTCACAGCCACAGCCAGATGCAGGACAAGACTACGTGCCTGGAAGCCACATCAGCCGGAACAGGGCTCAAGATCAACAGGAAGAAAACCGAGCTGATGAAGATCAACACCACTGCCAACACACCAGTCACAGTCGGTGGAGAGAACATCAGGGAGGTGGAGTCCTTTGTCTACCTGGGGAGTGTGGTTGATGGACAGGGAGGCACAGACCGAGACGTCACAGCCAGAATCGGCAAGGCAAGGGCAGCAATGGTCATGCTGAAGAACGTCTGGGCATCCAAAGTTGTCAGCATAAGAACCAAACTTCGCATCTTCAACTCCAACGTGAAGTCAGTTCTGCTCTACGGATGCGAAACATGGAGGACAACGAAGACGATGCAGCAGAAGATCCAGACATTTCTCAACACCTGTCTGAGGCGCATCTTCAACATCCGATGGCCAGAGAAGATCCGGAATGAAGAGCTGTGGGAGCGAGCGGGGCAGGAACCAGTGGCCAAGCAGATTCTGCGGAGGAAGTGGGGCTGGATTGGACACACCCTCAGGAAGCCAGCATCCAGCACCACACGCCAAGCCCTGACATGGAACCCGCAGGGGAAAAGGAAGAGAGGCCGGCCTCGCAACAGCTGGAGGCGGGACACTGAGGCAGAGCTATGTAAGCAGGGGACCAACTGGACTGGAGTGGCAAGACTAGCCCAGAACAGAGTGCGATGGCGAAGGGTTGTCGATGGCCTATGCTCCACGTGGAGCCAAGGGCCTAAGTAAGTAAGTAAGTACCTCCCCCCCCCCCACCCCCCAAAAAGAAAGAAAGAAGAAAAAAAAACCCAACAAAGCAGTGCAGAATTCAATGCCTGCAGAACAGAAAACATCTCACTGAAATAAAATGAGCAACACTTGTAAATTTATCCCCTGGATGCTGCTTCTGAGTTAAGTAAACAACCAGCTAACAATGTCTAGCATAAAAAAAAAGATTTGTCTTTAAACATTTGTCCTCAGGTGACAAAAGAAGGTGTGTGGGGGGGGGGGGAGGTGTCCTTGGGGGCAAATTTTCCTCCATGTCCAACAATTTTTTTTTTGCAAAACGGCAGAAAACAGCAGCAAACACATAAAAACAGCAGAAATTGGCCTAGGCCTAAGGGGCAATAAAATAAATCAAATGCCTGAATGATATATGATACTGATAAACTGTCCTGCTTGTGTCTCTTTTTTTTCTTTTTGTTTTGGTCCCAACAGTTGTATGGCGGAAAAAAACAACAAAAATTGATCTAAAGGCAGCGGAATTCTGCCAAAGAGCAGAAGAAAGTCATACCTGTTACAACCAGTCTGAACAAGAGCAAGACCTAGAAAACCCACCTTGCACATCCAGTCCATCCGGTTAGCCGCATCTCTCGACTCTCGCCCGACCCGTGGTGCACTGTAGTGCATAGGGATGCGCTGGCCGGTCCCGGGCAGCTGAAGAATACCCTGTGGAGAGACAGACGAGAGAGTTAGCGCCCGTACATGGTCGGGGCAGACCCGGGGATCCGCCTGCTTTGGCCCTGTCAACCCTTGCACATGTGTCATGCCCAAGCCAGCTTGCCCAACCTCACGTGTGAAACAGGAGCTCGTCCGCATTTCCATGCCTGCCCTGCACCCTGGTGCAATTCTGGCAGCCTCTCGCAGCATCCATCCTCTGTCGGTGGCAGGCCCGAATAATGTTTGCTGACATTTTACGAGCAATAGCAGTTTCTGACATGATTCTAATTTGTCACGAGAGCACTGAAGCACTGGCTGTCAATGCCAATCAGTCAAAAACAAGACTAAGCAATAAATGCATACATACACATGTATATATATATATACACGCGCAACAAATAAATCATAAATTTCTTAAAGTACCACCAATGCATCTTCATACAAAGACTGTATCCTCAGGTTCATTAAGGCGGCACACTACTGCCATGCTTGTATGCATAGAGCGTTTCCAAAAATTGGCGGAAGAACACACAGGATGTGGACTTGGGACATGGATCTGACTTTTTTCATCTTTCAACATCTTGAGCATGGATGCTTGAAAAATGAACGCCAACTAGTGTCCTTCAATGCATCAACCTGTATGCTGGACTTGGAAAGTGCTATGCCATACTGTACTAACAGATAGGCTGGAATATGAATGGGAAGTATCCTACAACCACCGTGTTTCATGAATTGCAGGGGACAACCCCCCCCCCCCCCCCCCAAAAAAAAAAAAAAAAAACCCGAAGTAAATAGAATGAAAAAACAAACATATAATGAAAAAAAAAGTTTTTTTTTAATCATCTCACCCCTAAAATTTAAAAATAAAAAAATACACAACTGACAATAATTATGATTTCCAAAACGGAAGCAGACAAGACTGCCTGCTACTTGCTACAGCAAACGCTGCACTTGAAGAACTCTTGATCATGTCATATATGACTTTCTCCAAGAGTGGAAGCCACGGCTGAGAGGGACAGGGTAACCGCCTGCAGATGATTTGGCTTTCTACATGGGGGTAATGGAGTTAAAAGAAAATTCAACTCAGACAAGACTGGTGTCGTTAGAACCTGATTGAGATCCATCCAGCGCTGGGCTTCTGATTGGGTCTGAAACTCCACAAAACCAAATCCCCGGGATGCACCTGCGCACGGGTTTAGAATGAAAGAAATTAGTCAAAAATCTCATCTCACAATCTGTTAACGTGCAACATCTGGCGACTGGCTGCCCCTACAACTGAGCAAAAAGCCTCAACACATGTGGCAACACTCCGTACGACACAATAAACAACCACTCTCTCACTTTTTTCTCTCATCCCACCCCTGCCTTCTGTACTTGTGCAAACAAAGACAGAACAATAGCTTCACCTGACTCCCCTACAATTACCTTCAAACATTTCGAAGTACAGTCTAAAGAAGAGACCAAATTTTCAGACCATATCTGTTATCAATATGACCGTGTGTACAAGGGACCAAGAAAAGACAACAGACACAATGTCATTTTAGTAACAGACGGCCTGAAGACTGATCACCTCCACAGACACAACATTGTCTTTCACAGGTGGCTGTCTGAACAGGTTTTACTGTACATGTATCCCCAAGAATTCCATACAAACACCTCACTTACCTACTTACCACGTGAGAAAATCTAGTTCAAAGTATAGGTTGCCTGTTGTGTGATGAAAGTCAAAATGGGACCACTACACACATTTTGCATTACCACTACCAGTAACCATGTCTTACTACAGTCGAACCTGCCAAGGCGGTCACCTGTATAAGCTATGCCACTGTCTAACCTGGTCACCCCAGAGGATCCCCTGACACGCTAGCTGTTGATATGCCACCCTGGATAACCCGGCCACCTGTCTAAGGCGGTCAGTTTGGTCCCGTCCCTTGGGTGACCACCTTACACAGGTTTGACTACTATAAGGAACTTTTTTCCTTTATTTTACTTTAAGCCATACACCTTATCATGCTGTTGCCAAATTCCCAGTTCCTGAAAGTGAAGGGCATCATACTGACAAGTGTATGGAGGGGTTCAAAGGGTGAGACTGGTGTATGGTGAGAGGAGGGGAATAAAAAATGCACCCGCTTTCCCAGGTCAGAAAACCAGCTGCCACTTCCACAGTACTCCCACAGTGTAGCCAAAGACTGGCCAAGTCAATGTCAATGCTTCTCATGTCAACAACTATGTAAATTCATAACCAAAACCAAAACTCACAGTTCAAGGTCATAAACAAACAGCAAAAACTGAGAGAGAGAAAAAAAATGACTGATCATTACCTGTGACTCTGCGCATAAAGCGCACATCTTTTGGTGGGAGTCCAATCCGTACTAGTTCTGTAATCACCTGTTGACACAGACAGCACAACATTCAGAGAGTGTACTTGGACATTCAAAACAGTTGAGTAAACAGCAGAAATTAAACATACATATTAATTAATGTACTTATTCATGAGGTCTTTTAGTTCTCAACTTCAATTTTGGTGCGTGAAGACAGGTGTAACACTTAATACGAAATGAATATAACCACTAAAGCGTAAATTATGTTGACGTAACAAGAAGCTCAAAATTAACATTTTCTCTTAAGGTTGAAAACTTTAAACTCTGTTTTGATGTTTTGAGTGCGTGCACACACACTATAATTTTTTACATCTGGCCTGTTCTAACTGTTGTCACTGGTAGACTTTTAAAAAAACCTTACAAATCAGCCACTCACATCATTTTCTGTTACGCTGTTGTTTAGGCCTCGCAAAAGAATGGTGGCTGATGGCGTTTCAGTCATCCACCTCTCCCCTTCTCTTTCATTTGGCCGCTCACGATCACGATCATCCCAGTTCTTGGACCGATCCCTATCGTCATCCCAATCACGCCTCGATCGGTCACGGTCCCTGTCTCTACTACGCTCACGGCCTGGGCTGTAGTCACGGCTATCATCACTATGGTCCATCCTTGAATCATCAGAAACCTGCACAAATAATTTCATAAGGGGAGGGACTTAGGAAAAAACAAAAAGAAGAAGAAAAGTACCGAAAAAAATGCACCATTTAAGTTATACAGCAACAAATCATATTACTCTTCTCGGGGGTGCAAACACTGAGAAATTTCCACATCTGTCTAACTGTGCATCTAGGCAGAGCATTCTCCCTCGCAAGACATGTTTAAAAAAAAAAAAAATTTCATGAAAACTGTACTAGAGTCATCATCAAGATTGGAATTTTAATTAACCTTACAAAAGTGCCATCTTCATCACTTCCATAGTAACATCATTGGATAATACATTTCTTAAGGAAAAGATTTGTCCCTGAAATAAACATTTTTGGTAAAAAATCCAACAAAGGATGATAACAACTGTCTATAACATACATCCATGTTACTGTTGTCATCCCGAGGACTCCTGTCTCGACGATCCCTGTCTCTGGAATTCCGTCGATCTCGCCTACGGTCACGATCCCCACTCCAGTCTCTATCACCTCGATCCCGGCGGCCACTCCTCTCCCAGTTCCCCTCATCACGTCGGCTGTTCCGTGGCCTGTCCCGGCCTTGTCTGCGGCTCCTACGCAAAACAAAGCACTGCATGGTTAGAAACAGAAGCACATCTGCACCCGACAGCCTGGCAGATACCCAACTCTCAAAGAGTCAAACTCAAAGATTGTAACAATTATACAACAACAAAAAACAACCCAAACTGACTCTCTCCCCCTCTGCTGCTATCGCTGTACTGACTGTATCAAAATATACTGAGAGTATCAATTATAATCATACAAACCTGTCCCGATCTCTCTCTCTATCCATGTCTTTGAAATCGTCTCGTCTATTTTCATTCAGGAACATTCCTGGATCTGACCCATACTGAAAGTTTTGTGGTGCAGACTCAAAGCTTGGACCCGGTTGCTGGAAAGCAGTCTGATTGTAGTTTACCCTCCATTCGCTGTCTCTTGACCTGTCAACTCTCTGGTTATCTGCAAAGTCCCCACCCCCATAGCCTCGATCACTGAAGCCCAACGGCTGTGTGTGTGACTGTCCACCAAAATGGTCCTCTTCTCGTCGATACTCAGTCCCTTGCCCTTGGTTGTAAATAAAATTGTCTCTGTTGCGCATAGGATCTCCCAACACTCCAGGATTGGAGTCCGTATACTGGACTCCGTAATACATTTTCCTTGTTTCAGTTGTAACACAAAACCAGACCCTGGAAAAGGAGATAGCAGAACACTTGTACTAGTTGTAGAACGTAAGCATGTTGATGAAAACCAAATCAAGACTAAGTGCTTCTATTCCCAAATGTAACACCGAAATTCCGATTTACTCGGAGTATTTCTATACTGTTACCACTACCAGCGTGCTGAAATTAGTGAAAACCTAAGTGCTGCGTTTTTATTATGCAAATCATTAAAATTTTGCAATGCTTCTATAACATTGACATTCAGCCATCCCTCCTTGAGCAAAAGCAGCCACACAACTTTCCATCTCATAGCATACTACCCACATCTCCATCCCCTCCCCTTCCCTCACGTCTGAATCTCCCATAATAAAGGTGGCTGTGAAAGCGAGGAAACGAGGGGCCTCGAATCTTAGAAATTTCAACGTCGCTGGACATTCCTTTCTGACAGCGACGCTGGAGACAAAGACAACAGTTCATAGAAAACACGTTTAGTTACCTGCGTTTGTCAATTTGGAACTATTACAGCCACGCCGTTTGATCGATGAAAAATATGATCACTCAGTCAAGAGAGGAAAATCATCGCAAGTAGAACTTTGTCTGCGCGGAGTGCGTAGCCCAAAATGGCGCAGCCGTGTTCATCAAAATTTATGAGTGTTCTATTAACGAAATAAACGAAATAAAGTACAACTTTATTTTCTATCAAAATGTATCATTCGTATCCTGACATCGTCATATTGTCATTGTATGTTAGCTGATATGGTTAAATCTAGAATTACTATTTTACGTATCGCATGTAATGTAGCTTTTATGATTCAAGTATTTTCAATGCGGTGTAAACGTACAAGGCAAACTAGTCTGCAGAGTACCACACGTACTCACGCATGAAAGTACCTTTACGGCCACCACCTGCAAGGGCATCGGCACCGAAAAGATTGCTCTCATTGTGGCACAACAAATTATTTTTAAACTGTTCTAGCCTATCTACGGGGCACGTCCAATTTCATGGAAGATTTACAGGGTTTCTGACGGGAACGAACGTCTGGACAGCAACAGTACTCTGAAACATAAAACGTGTTGTTAGGTTACTCATTGCTAGTGTTATCATGGCTGCTATCAAGACAGAGCTGGAAACTGAGGGTAAAGAAGAGGATCCAGCTGTCGTGGATGAACTTGACGATTGCAACGATGTAGAAAACACAGGCGAAGCAACAGAACAGACCAAAAAGAAAAGGAAAAAGAAAAAGAAGAAAAAAGCTGGTCAGTTCCACGTGATTTGTTGAAGCCGCTGTTTGTGTGTCACTGTCCGTGTTCTGTCACATGTTGAACCCTTGAAGTGAACTTCAAGTTGAGTTGCTGAGAAACATTATCTTCTGGCTTCATTTTCAGCTTACTTTTCCTCCTTTTCCTTTACTTACAAGTACTGAAGTAGAGATGCAAGTTTTTGGTCCCTTTAAAACATTATTTCACATGCACGATGAAGACCACCTTTTACGTTTGGTATACATACATGTCTGGTCTGTGGCTTCATTGCATTCTCTTGTTACAGCTGCAGAAGATCCGCCTGGTGAGGAAAATGGGACAGCAGATGATGTGGCAGCCATTGCTGACCAGCTGGAGAAAACTGCAGTGAAAGATGGAGAAGAAGGAGAAGCCACTGGTACTCATATTTTGCTTATAAATATGAACAGAACTGTGCCTTTACTACTTGCATTAGCATGCGACTTAAGTTTTGAGGTGTTTTATTTCAAATCATTAAACCCTACCATAACATTGTACATTTTTTGCTCTATACTTTTCTGTAGCAGTATGTGTGCCTGAACAGATACAGTGTAGAACTGGAGCACAGCAAAGAACAGTACTGGCATTTTCTTTTACAGTGAATTTACACTGAACTGATCAACTTGGCACTTTTTCAGGTGGAGACAGTGCTGGAGGTGATGCAAAGAAAAAGAAGAAGAAAAAGAAGAAAGGTTTGAAAAAATACTTTCTTAGTGCCCGCTGGGAAAAGTACATTTATACATTATATATACTTTGTCAGTGTATGAGTATGGATTGGTTGAAAGTTGCGGGGAAGACCAAAAGCACTTGCCCATAGTCAAATGCAAGACGATTTCATGTCAGGCGAATGAGTCATATCTTTAGTAACCCAAATGGGGAATGAATTTAGCAAGACAGCAAATTTCAGTTTACGGAATTTGGCACTCACCCCATGAAGCCTAGCACAAACAATTCCTAATTATGGGAGCGATTTATAGATCTGCAAGGTGTAGAGGTGCCACGAGAGAAAGGTGAAAAGATGACACACACACCCGCACACCTTGTCAAGATTGTTTGGGCTATCAGAAAAGTATTCAGGCCCCCTTTTTCACATGGCTGGTAGCCGAGATGGCTACTTGAGTCCCTTTTGGTCCTTTTGAAAAGCAGGAGGGAAAGACATGCTGTGGCACTTGGTGATCAAATGTTAGTCATAGTGTACTATATAGAGATCTAGTGGTATGTCTCTCATAATGTTCACCACCATAACCCTAAGCTTGTACCACCCCATCCTTGCTGACTCCTGTCTTCTTTTTCTTTCATCTGTTGAATACATACATCAGTGTTCCTTATTACGCCCATATGTGTGTTGTTTGCGCAGAGATTTCAGTATCTGACAGATTTTGTGGCTGTACGTCATTGTGATGCAAGGTTTTCATGACTTAAAAGTCGAAAGTAAAACAGCACACATCAGATGGTCACTGGAACTGGAAACAACAGAGAATTATGTGCCCTTTTGCTGGGTTTTCCCATTTCATAAAGCATGTGTCGTCTCCGACAATCTTGTAAACAATGGGTCCGGTCGAACCAAGATTTTCATACTTGGGTCTGATCCTTTGATTGTACAAAACGACCCTCTGAATCTGACAGAGAGGGTCAAAGTGACTCTCAGTTTTGAAGGCTGTAAGGAATATTGAACACATGTAATCTATGAGGTGGCTCTGTTGACAGGTGGAACAAAAGAGCAGACTGATCCCCCGTCCATTCCAGTGTGTGAGCTTTTCCCTGATGGCAACTACCCGGAGGGACAGATCTGCCAGTATCCAGTGGGCCAAGACAAGTACGTATCAGTAGTCTGTGACAGTGACAGTACTACTCTGCTTAAGGCATCAACACTTTCGTGCTGGCTGAATGCTCAATGCCGTGCAGTTAAAAAGACAAGGAGATATGGTGATTAATGTTTGGTAAGGTTTACACCACTTTTCAAGGCCCTCTGATGCAAGATGCCATTTCAAGCAGCATTGTTATAAGCCCCACCGCTATGTGTTCAGTGAAGATAGTTGGACATCGAAACTGAAACTTTTTTTTTTTTCCTGCTCCTTGGATTTTGACCAGACCTTCAAATTCAAGAATTTCTGGCTGTAAAAAATGGTTGAAAAGTTAAGGTTGTTATGATAAGTTCAAGCTGCCTATTGAAAACTTCAGTGTTGGCGTTTTCTCAGAAACTGTGGACACCTTAGACGCCACACTTGCATGGTAATAGACATTGATAAGACCTTTACAAACATACCCATTTGAATGACCTTGACTTTTTTCACGAGTTAGCCAAGGGGGCTTCTGCCTGTCTAGTTGTTTAAATTATTCACCAGATAGAGTTTTGATGTTGCAGAGGTTTAACAAAGCACCCATCCTGAGATAATTCTTAAAACATACAGCTGCATCTAACAGCAAGTGAATATACGGTGAGTTTTAGTTTAGTCCTCTTTATTCCCTGGGGAACATAGGGCTGCAACCACACTCCGCCAGCGCACTCGGTTCTGGGACGCCCTCTTTAGTTCGGCCCACGTCGTTCCGGCGGCCTTGGCTTCAGCGTCCGTACTCCTCCGCCAGGTCTGCTTCGGTCGGCCCACTTTGCGCTTTCCCTGGGGGTTCCAATCAAGGGACTGCCTGGTGACATTTGATGTTGGCTTTCGCAAAGTGTGTCCGATCCATCCCCATTTCCTTTTCTTGATCTCCTGCTCGATGGGGACCTGTCTTGTTCGCTCCCAGAGGTCTTGGTTGGTGATCACCAGTGGGTATCTGATGTTGAGAATGTTGCGGAGGCATCTGTTGATGAAGGTTTGCAGCCTGTGGGAGCCTGTCTTGGTGGTGCGCCATGTCTCCGAGCCATAGAGTAGGACCGACTTCACATTTGAGTTGAAGATCCGGATCTTGTTTCGCAGGGATAGGGCTGTGGATCTCCAGATGGGGCGCAGAGTGCGAAAGGCATGTCTGGCTTTGTTGGTGCGGCTCTTGATGTCTTCGTCCGTTCCTCCATCCTTGCTGACAACGCTGCCGAGGTAGATGAACTTGTCCACCTCTTTGATGTCTTCCTGGTGCAGCTGGATGGGGTCGTGCTGTTTGTGGTTGACTCTCATGACTTCGGTCTTGCTGATGTTGATCTTGAGGCCGGTCTTCTCAGCTTCTTCGGCGACTCTGTTCAGCTTCTCCTGCGCATCTTGTTGCTTGTGGGAGAGGAGGGCGATGTCGTCCGCGAAATCCAGGTCCTCGAGCTGTTTGCTGAAGGTCCACTGGATCCCTGTCCTCTTACCGTCGGTGGCTTGCCTCATAACCCAGTCGACCACCATCAGGAAGATTGTGGGTGACAGGATGCAGCCTTGACGAACGCCGGTCCGTACTGTGAATGGTTCTGTCAGTTTCCCGTCGTGGATTACCTGGCAGGTGGCATCTTCGTACAGCTGTCGGATGATGTTGACAAACTTTGGTGGAAAACCGTAGTGAGACATCAGCTTCCAGATGACCTCCCTGTCAACACTGTCGAACGCCTTCTGGAAGTCAACGAAGGTGCTGTACAGGGGGGTCTGCCACTCCAGGGACTGCTCGATGATGATCCTCATCGTGGCTATGTGATCAGTGCAGGATCGGTCGTTGCGGAATCCTGCCTGTTCCTCCCGGAGTGTCTTGTCCAGCGCGGTCTTCAGCCTCTCCAGGATGATCCTGGTGAGAACCTTCCCTGGTATGGACAAGAGCATGATGCCTCGCCAGTTGCTACAGGATGAGAGGTCCCCTTTCTTTGGCAGCTTTACCAGGTGTCCCTTCTTCCAGTCTTGTGGCACGCTCTCGCTCTCCCAGATCTTCCTCAGGAGCGGGTGCAGCATGTCGGTGGAGGTCTGGATGTCGGCCTTGAGGGCTTCTGGTGGTATGCCGTCGGGGCCTGCTGCTTTGCCAGACTTGAGGGACTTGATGGCTTTGATGATCTCGGTCTTGGTAGGGGGGTTGGTGCTGATGTCGAGTAGCTGGGCTGCCGGTGGTATGTCTGGTGGGACTGGTGGTGGAGGCCTGTTGAGCGTTTCCTTAAAGTGTTCAGCCCACCTTGTCCTTTGGTCTTCCTCTTTGGTGATGATTTGTCCGTTCTTGTCTTTGACTGGTCTGGTGGGGTTGTTATTTTTCCCAGAGAGTGTCCTTGTTATTTCGTAGAGCCGTTTCATGTTCCGTTGTCCTGCTGCTGTTTCTGCTTCTTCTGTGAGGTCGTTGATGAAGTTCCTCTTGTCGTTCCTTGCGCTCCTCTTGACCTGCCGGTTGACGTCCCAGTATTGAGCCTGCAGGTCGCGCTTGTCGTCTTGGTCGTCAGTGTGGTTGATCAGGTCTTTCAGGCGTTTCCTCTCTGTGATGAGGTCCCAGGTGTCAGATGTAAGCCACTCTTTGTGTTGTCTCGTCTTCTTTCCCAGCACTTCCCTGCATGTTGCTGTCCAGGTTTCTCGCAGGTCGTGCCAGTGCTCCTCGATTGTCTCTTCAGGTAGTGTGTTGAGAGCGCTGAATCTGTTCCTCAGCTCACATCTGAAGGCGTTGGTCTTGACGCTCTCCTTCAGACTGTGCACGTTGTACTTGTGGGATGGTCTGTCAGCCTGGTCTCTGTAGGCCTTCAGCTTGATCTTGATCGCTGCAATGACGAGGTGATGGTCTGAGGCTGCATCAGCTCCCCGCTTTGCTCGGACGTCCAGCAAGCTTCTTCGCCACTTCCTGCCGATGGTGATGTGGTCGATCTGGTTTACAGTTCTTCCGTCCGGTGATGTCCAGGTGGTTTTGTGGATGGTCTTGTGGGGGAATATGGTGCCTCCGATGACCAGGTCGTTGGTGGTGCAGAATTCTGTGAAGAGCTCTCCGTTCTCGTTCTGTGTCCCTGTTCCGTGTTTGCCCATGATGAGTTCTCTGTCTGTGTTGTCGGTGCCCACTTTGGCGTTGAGGTCTCCCATGAGGATCTTCAGGTCTCTTCTCGGTGCTTTGTCGAGGACGGCTTGGAGCTGCTCGTAAAAGTTCTCCTTTTCTTCCTCATCGGCCATGTTGGTGGGAGCGTAGCACTGGAGGATGGTGACTTTCCTGCCCTTTGAGTTGAATCTGGCGCTCAGGATCCTTGGTGACACTGGTTCCCAGGACAATAGTGCTTGTGTTGCTTCAGGTGTCATCAGCAACGCTACTCCGTGCATGTGTGGTTGGCCGTCTTCGTGTCCGGAGTAGAGGATGGTGTCTCCGGAGGTGAGTCGAGTGCGTCCTGTTCCTGTCCATCTTGTCTCACATAGGCCGAGCAGCTTCAGATTGTATCTATGCATTTCTTGACTCACTTGTGCTGTCTTTCCTGTTTCGTATAGGGTTCGGATGTTCCAGGTCCCTATCCTGGCTTTGGTCTTGGCTGTCAGAAGAGTAGTCGGCGCACTGGCTTCCCGAGGGCTTTCACCAGCTCGCGTCATGGGCTCTACTAGAGAGGACTCTTCCTGGACCAAGTTGCGTTGTAGATCTGTGGTTGTAGTTTCTGTAACAGGTTTTGTTTTTAAAGAGTTGGGTTGTTAGCCCTACTCAAACCCCCAACCTGGAGGACCAGTGAGTGCGCTTCGTCTGGCCTCTACCCTTCGACCTGTCCAGCATGGGTGGCCCTACCAGGAGACGAATCTCCCGCCGGCATAGCTCTCGGGGTCATGGAGACACGCAAGCCCCATCTCCAACGGCAAGGATGCACTCATCGATGGGGGAATATACGGTGAAGTACCTTATTTTCCTTTGTCCTGTTGCAGTCGCACTGCCAAAGATCGCTCCACGGATGAGGAGAAACGGGCGCTGGATCGAGCACAGACTTACCTGTACCAGGAGATGCGCCAAGCTGCTGAGGCTCATAGACAGGTGAGTTCGGAAGCCATAGGTTGGCTGTCTGGTGTGGAGAGAAACACACAGTGAGCAGCCTGAAAGCCAGGAAAAGGCTTGAATTCTCATACATATCACAGCGTGACCTTAAATCAATCCTATTCTTAACCATGACAGTTGTGATGGTGGTTCAGTAATGCACCAGCAAAAGTCGTACGGCATTGTGCTCTACCTGCCACTACTCACCCATGCTTCACCGATGAATCATTCTGTTACCATTATTTTCAGACACGCAAGTATATGCAGAAATATATCCAGCCGGGGATGACAATGATCGATATATGGTGAGTTGAGGGGAAAAATGTTTTTAGGTTCTGTTCTTCAGCTGGGTGTTAAGTGCATCATAATTTGCAGCATAATACCTAGCAAAACAGGAGCTGTACTTGCTATTGCATTTGTGGCAGTTTGCTGAGTTTTCTTACAGTGGAAATATTAAGTTAATACGTTTACAGAGTGCTTAGCGGATTTCAGCTCTTAGACTTGTTCCAGCGAAAATTTTATACGGACAAAATGTTGATGCTGGCGGACATGCAAACTTCCGGTTCCATGTACTCACATGCACACACACACACACACACAGATCCACAAATTTTGTCAGTCTGTTTCTCTCCCTCTCCTTGCTGACCCTGTTTTGGAAAACTAACCCAATTTTCTTCGGGCGAAATCTTTACCAGTGAGACGTTGGAAGGGATTTCGCGCAAGATGATCAACGAAAATGGCCTGGAGGCCGGTCTTGCTTTCCCCACTGGCTGCTCTCTCAACCACTGTGCAGCGCATTACACACCCAACGCTGGCGACCCCACTGTACTTCAGTACGACGATGTATGCAAGATCGACTTTGGCACACACATCAATGGTAGGTTTGCACGAATGTTGAAGGTTCGGTCAGAACAAGGAAACAAGTCGTACACAGCCGTATTGCCTTCACGTGTGTGTGGGGGGGGGGGGGGGGGGGGGGGGTTGTTGATTTGTTTGGTCATATTTTGGTTGTCTGCAGCCCATTCTGGGTGGTAATTTTACTTGATACAGTGTCTTCATTGTACTTTGAGTGTCGTTTGCCTCACTTAGAACTTTGAGTTTAATAAGCAAATGCTGCCTGCCTTTTCCATTTCAGGTCACATCATCGACTGCGCCTTCACTTTGACCTTTAACCCAAAGTATGACCAGCTTCTGGCTGCAGTGAAGGATGCTACCAACACTGGGATAAGGGTTTGTGTCCACATTTCAGTGCAATATATATAATATATAAGCCTTGTAGATGGAGGAAAAGACACACAAATTTCAAGAACTTTGTAGGTCAGCTGAATTTGGGATCAGAAACATTTCAGCTTTTTGCATTAGAATTCCTGGATTGCAAGGAAGTTTGTTTGTTTGTTGTTGTTGTTGTGTTTTAATTGAAAAGAATTTTACACTTACGTTTTTTTCCTATGGAAATCTCTGCAATCAAAACTTGAAAGTGTGTATGGCGGGGTAGGGGGGCTGATACTGATGAGATTGTGAAATGGATGGAAGTGACGCATGTCACTGTTGTGCCACATGGTCATGGGCGCTGTAGGCTGTACAGTACATCCCATATCAGTTAGCATTTACAACTACAAGGAGAACTTATGCATGTAATATCTCCAGTTCATGGATGTCGTCATTATTTCTTTTTGCAGGAAGCTGGAATTGATGTGCGTCTCTGTGATGTTGGGGAGCAGATCCAGGAAGTGATGGAGTCATATGAAGTTGAGCTTGATGGGAAAACGTATCAAGGTAAGGCACGCAGATTGTGTCAGGCCTTCACAGCAGTAGCAAATGGGCCAGAGGGAGAGTAGGATAAATCTTGTTCGTGGACCAGGGTTGGACAAACTGTGGACTGTCAGTGTTCAGGTTGTGAGTTTGATTCCCAGCTAAAACCAAAACTTTTTGATGTCATTGTCCTGTCTTTGATGTCACCCTTACACAGTGGCAAAGATATGACCACCACCACCCCCTCCCCCCCATACACGCACATGCACACACACGCACGCACCAACTTCTTGTGGTTGTCGTTGCTACTGTAGACACTTTTTCCACACACCATAACATCACCCTATTCCCATGCTTGCCCTTCAGACACACAGTGGCTAGTAATTCTGTGGCGTTTGGGATAGTGATTTAGTGTAAATGTTTGAATATTTAGAGGTACATTGTACGTGAACTGGGAGGACCAAAAGCACTCGGCCTTCGCCAAATATGACATTCCATCTTGAGCGAACCAATCTCATGTTTCTCATAGCCCAGATGGCGAATTAATTTTGCAAGACAGCGTTGACAAATGTCAGTTTACCAAAATCGGCGTTACCACACAAAGCCTAGTGCAGGTGGGGCCTGTTGTCTGCTTCGTTTCTCTCAGTCTCACTGCCATAAGGGAGAGCAGAAGCTGTAAATTGCGTAACCTGTCAAAAGTGTTACCCTTTGCCTTTCTTAGCTTCCTAAACACACACGCACATGCACCATGACAAAATTGTTTAGGCTGTCAGAAATATATTTGGGTTCCCAGTTTTCACATGGCCGGTGGCCCAAATGGTTCCTGGGGTCCCTACCCTTTAGGTCCTCCCCGGTAAAGCCTAAAGGTTATCCCTGTGTTCGGATTACAAATCATTGTTGGCATAGTCTTCATTTGGTTGTCCTGAAATCAGTTGAATTGCTGTTGCAGTGAAGCCAATCCGCAATCTGAACGGTCACTCCGTGGGTCAGTACAGGATACATGCTGGGAAGACAGTGCCCATTGTGAAGGGTGGTGAAGCAACCAAAATGGAGGTAAGAGTGTGTGTTCGTGAAGGTAAGAGTGTGTGTTTGTGGAGGTAAGAGTGTGTGTGTGTGTGTGAAATTATTAAGCGTTACCCCCCACCCCTCCAAAAAAAAAAAAAAAATTAAAACTGTCTTTACTCCTAAAGTGCATATTGGTGTGCATTTGACTTTGAGACTTTTTGTGGATTTTATCCTGTGTATGTAAGGGCTGAATTTTGCACAGTAGTTTGGGGACATGAAGTGCTTAGGAATGTAGATCTCTTTCACCAAGTGCGTGTGTTCTGTGATGTTATAGGAAGGAGAGGTTTATGCTATCGAGACTTTCGGAAGCACAGGCAAGGGAGTCGTCCACGATGACATGGAAGTCTCGCACTACATGAAGAACTTTGATGTTGGGCATGTCCCCCTGAGGTTTGTTTCAAAATGTTTTGTCAGTATTTCTCTTTCAAGTTCCTTCTGCACGCAGATGGAAACCTTTGCGGTATGTGTGTGTGTGTGTGCGTGTGCGTGTGTGTGTGTGTGTTTTCATGTCAGATGTCTGCAAACCGAAATACTCAGTTTGCCCGTAAAGGGGTTTGGGGAAGGCAGCATGGGAATTTCCTCAGGCAGAGACGTACATAATGTATATCTCTGCCTCAGGGTTCAGCTGAGTTGTAACTAATTTGAAATGTGTAAGTTCTTCCATGCCTTCATTATCTCTGCTTCTTTGCCACAACAGGTTGGCCAAGTCAAAACAACTGCTCAACGTAATCAACCAGAACTTTAGCACGCTGGCTTTTTGCCGGCGGTGGTTGGATCGCCTCGGGCAGACAAAGTACCTCATGGCCCTGAAGAACCTGTGTGACGTTGGCATCATCGACCCGTACCCGCCCCTCTGTGACATCAAAGGCTGCTACACAGCACAGTTTGAACACACGCTGGTGTTGCGACCGACGTGTAAGGAGGTGCTTTCACGCGGGGATGACTACTAGCACGAGGCTGTTACAGACGATTTTGTGTCCAACCCTCCCCTCCATTGAAAGATTTCTTGGTGTTATATTTGAACGCTGTTCTGGAGAAGCAACCCAATTTCTCTTTATTAAAGTTTCCAGAGGAAGAAAAGGTTAAGCAATTTTGTCAGTCTGATCAGTTGAGTCCAGAGCTGAGATTAAAGCAGAAAACTGTAGATGAAAGAAGCATGGAGGTGAAAGCAGCAGACAAACACAGCAAGTTAAGTCTGTGGTTTCTGAACCATTGTTTATATACTGTCTAGATATCAGAATGTAAAATGTAAACCACAAGCTGATGGTATAGTGGTTAAATTACATATACTGTATAGATTTATAATCATGGTTTTTATCTGTCAGCATGCTTGCCTATGCCCTGCATGCTTCTTCCTTTTTATTTTCATAACAGAAAATGTTTGCTCCCATTCCACTCCTCATCCCAGTAACTTGTGTCATGATCTTCAGGAGTGAACAGACATGGCATTGACCTAATTAGCATACAATATCTAAATGCTAGAAGATATACGTGTATATCAGACTCCTGATCATTGCTTCTGCTATGGGTTAAAAGTTGCCGAACAGTATTCTGGGGGGATAAAAGGCTTCATATTATTCTTGATGGAAATGTGAATGTGCAAGGGATGGGAGCAGGGAGGGAGGAGACCCTTCTGTTGAAGATTTGCCAGAAAAAAAACTGCACCAGTCCCACATGATGTGTCTGTTGAAAACGTGTAAATCCGTACACACTGTTGCAGTCTGTTTAGTCATGAAAAAGAGGAAGAGAGTTCAGGCTTTTTTTTTGTTACGATGGGGGTTGGGGCTTGCAGTTTTCCTGTATGCTCTTTTATGTGGCAGGTTTAGGTAGTGTTCTGCCATTTTGCAATACAGATGTTAAAACAGTTGCAAAATATGGCGTTAATCTTTAAATTGCTAATAAAGAACTTGCATTCTAAATTTTTTTTTTTTGCTGTTCATTGGTCTTGTTTCTTTGTTGCCGTTGGATATTAATGTTGGTTTCATTCCTTTGTTGCTTTTTACACATGAGAGGATTGAGTGAGATAACTGTACTCTGTAAAAGAACTACCCATTCTTCCCACAAACACAAGAGGATGTATTCCGGAGTCCTGTTTTATTATCAGTTTGAATCAATGCACAAATGCAGCACATGTGTGTAATTCAGCATGCATTCACTTCCCTGTACAAATACCAGTATCTGTTTGGGTGACAGGAGCACTGCTTCCATTTGAATTTGGATGATGGTAATGATGTGCTTACTCAATGTGCAGATGAATGCATGAAGTGAGCCGTAAAATGATCATGAAATACAACCACACAATAAACGAATCCAAAGACACAAGCATAAAGCCCGATTTATGCGCTCGGCACATGCTGCTTGGTGCCAATGGCATTTTTCAGCACCAGTACACTGTCTCACACAGGTTTTCATGAATATTCGGCCTGCGTGGGACTGTGGATGAAAGGAAATTCAGAGCTACATGTTCAACCCTGAGACATCAAAGTACAAAATCTACAGGGAAACTTCTGGGGGATAAAAAAGGGAGGGCGCAAGGATGCTCAGCTTGCATAATTATGCTTGTCTCTTTTGATTCACTTAGTACACATCTGTACATTGCTGAACAGACCAAATGCCATTCAAAACATACCTAATATTTTCACACTCATGGAATGTTCTGTTACACACACGCATACAGAGTTCAAACATACAACTCTGTGGAGGATCCAAGCAATCGGGAGGGAAACAAATACACAAATGTCTCATGAAATTCACCAATACCTGATTCAAACTTTCAATCACAGCGACAAAGTTATGCACTTTCCATGAGGTACAGTTAACAATTTACATACTAGTACCTTATTTTTATACCATAGAAACAGGAAGGTTTTATGGTAGCATTAATGAAAAAGAAGTGGTGACAGATCACTTTAGTGAAGAAGAATGAACGAAATCACTCCAACATAAATACAGATTCTACCTGAATAATTTGACCAGCGCTCTAGCAGTCAGCTCACATGGCAAGCTTTATCATTAAACAATACCACTTACAAGCAGAGGTTTGCTGTGAACAGCATTAACAAACAATAGAAGTACATGTAATAAAGACAAAAAGAAAAAATAGCTTGAGCACTTTGTCTTGAGGCTTGAAAATTCACAGTCACAGACTGAAAATTTATACATCTACAAATACCCACAGCCTGCTTACGGACTAAAAAACACAGTACAGTGTGTTGTGTTATCGTGGATGAATGGAAGACGTGATTTTGATGCCTGAGGATTATTAGCAACAAGCAAAGTTGCCATAGAAATTCCAAGTCAGTAATAATGAAATAATTTTACCCGAATCAAAAGTACCCCCCCCCCCCCCCCCCCAACTTTTAAAATTTTTATTTTTTTTATATATATATATATATTTTTTTTTTTAAGGACAGCTACATGCATTGCTGTGAATGTTAAAAGCTTTCACCCCCTACCTTTTGGAATTTGCTCAAAATGGGCAGATCAGAGTTTTCTGAACAGTCAAAGTATACAGGCGCATGTATGGCACAACAGCTTTGCAGAAAACTTTTCATCAAACATGTTTAACTGCCCTCTCCTCTTGGAGGAAACAATGCACATGTATATTACTGTAAGCAGGTAAAAATACAGTGATGGAAGAAGCAGGGACACAAGCACACAGCAACAAGACAGAAATTAGCAACCTACACCCCCGTGCACAGGGTAAGAGTGATACTGTAATAATAATAATAAACGGGACTGATCACCCCATCCCTCAAGAGCATTAATACAGTTGGAGCATCGACTGCACACCAGTATACTGTACAAACTGGAAAGTGAAAGGTTTTAGGTTTTAAATAATGATGAAAAGTACAAAAACATTATTTAGCAACAACAAACATCACCAAGGAAATAATGGCCTGGAAGTGCTAACGCACTTCTGGTGTTGCAAAGAACAGAGAGAACATGATTTTTGATCAAGAGACAGCATACATCACAGAAATTACACTGTATCATATATGCTTTTCACAAACTCTTATACATGTGTACACATGCACACACAAAAGAATCTACATCATACAACCACTGTCTCAGCTGATGTACAGCTGGTGTGTGTGTGTGTGTGTGAAAAGAACCACCAACCTGCAAATACTGTGATAGTACACTTGTTTTGTAGCAGACAAAGAACATTTAAACCATTATACTATGAACATCAGTAAATCTGTCAGTGATTTTCATCATATTTTTCCATTTTTGTTCTGTGCTATGATCAAGACTTGGTACACATGTACACCTCACAAATGTCACCACCACTGTAAACATGTGTGAATAATTATCTGGTACTGAAATAAAAGTGTACGATAAATAAAATCCCCAATCCATCTAAAACCCCACTTGGTTCTGGAGATGGTGATATTCGTTGTAAAGACTTGTTCTTGGTGCCCGCTCAATGTTTCCCAATGGCTCTCACCACTAGCTGTGTAAACCCAATCTGTCTTGTGAGACTGCATCTCAACGTCACTGAGGAATTTTGACCCAAGTGGATTTTGAGAACAGCACAGGAGAAGTGTACAATGCACGTCATCCTGCGCTATTCTTAACACCAAGTTCCAGCACAATTCCTCGAGGATGTTGATCTGTTTCTTAGTCCCAGTCATCATCATCAGCATCATGTCCATCAGCAGCAGGCTTAGGCGGTGAGGGAATCATGGCCGATATCTTGTCCATTGCGCTCCCAGCACCCCCTCCCCCACTGTCCGATTTTTCACCCCCTCCACCGGGCTTCCCGCCCCCTGCGATTCCTTTGCGTCGCAGGGACAGTTTGGCAAACAGGTCGCCCATAAGGTCACCACCACCACCGCCACTGGGAGCCTTTGTCGTGCCTTTCTCCTTCTCTTCCTGTTTCTTTTTCTTGTTCTCAATTTTGCGGTCTTTCGCCGACCGAAGCTTGGCCTTGCCAGCACCCCCTGCCGCACGAATCGACTCCAAGAGATTAGATCTGCCGTCACTCGGGGCCGCCACAGCTGCAGGAACATCTGCTGGGGGTGGGCCTGATGAAGAGTCACCCCCTTCACCATCCCCGGGTGGAGGGGGAGGTGGTGGCGGGGGTGGTGGTGGCGGAGGTGCAGCTGCAGGGGGTGGGGGAGGCCCTGTGGGTGGCGGGCCGGGCGGTGGTGGTCCTGGTGGTGGGGGTGCGGCTGATGAATCTGCTGGGGCTCCCCCAGGCGCAGCAGGACCTGAAGGAATAGCGTCGGCTTCTGGGGCGATGGACGGAAGATCCGGGATGGCGGTGGTCAAGACTGAAGGAGCAATGGACGGGCCCTGGTCAGCACTAAAGGACACGTCGTCAGCAACACCTGCACACACACACATGACATAAAGTTACGTGAAGAATTTCCTGCATCTGAGCAACATACAGAGGGGGCTGGCAAGCTTAATTTAAGAATTTATCAAGCAACGCTGAAGCTCCCATAAACTACAAAAGAAGTGCGACGTACGCCTCACTGTACAGATAAACCATGATTTAAATCCATGATGCCCTTCTTTTATTAGAATTGTTCACTCTTTCACATGGCAGCCAAGGCACATATGAAACTGAATGGTCAGACTGGTTAATCACGTAAGTGTGGTGCATCTTTCCACATATACACATAATGTTTTACAAGCACGATTTCTTTGTGTGCTGTCAGTTTACTTTTTCACATGGATGCCAAGACAAACATCAAACTGAACGGCTTTACAGCTAGGTGGGTTGAGCCCAATTCCTCATTGTACACTCGTAGCCAACAACACCTGCTAATATTATGAGAAGCATCATGGTACAATTGGGCAAAATCACAGAAGACTTCCCACACATACCAAGCAAATTGGGCAGGAAGTCAGGAACAGCAATTTCAGGTACGTTGCCGATGTCTGGGACGTAGAAATAGGACTCCTGTTGCTGCCGCAGCATCTCCTCGTTCTGCACAATGGTTGTCGGTGCATCTGCTGGTCCGGCTGCATCCTCGGCAACTGCTGCTCTTGTCTTGGTCACCACACCCAACGGATCCAGCATGACATACTTCTTGTAACTGCGCAACACAGGACATTATTGTAAATACAGGAATGTCTTGAAAATTTAGAGCCTGCATTAACTCATAATGTCCCATAAGGTTTTCTACTACTGCCAAGCCTCAGTACCATAAGGTTTACAGAAAAACAACACGAGGAACACAGGAAGTGGCTAAACCAGATTTCTCACACAGAAGAGCACTAAATAGTAGTTGCTTCCCTTCGACCACATAGCGATAGATAAATACGGAGCGGAACGTAGCGGTATGGTACTGACAGAACGGAGCGGAATGCAGCGGTACAAGGTTAAGAGTTAAACAACATATCCATCTTTCTAAACTGCATTTCAAGCTGGTGACCGAGACCAAAACCACTGCACACACCAGCCAAACTACAAACTCGAACCCTCCAAAATCTCATTGTGAGTGACATGTTGCGTGCGTGATACCCCCCCCCCCCCACCCCTCACCCCCCCACCCCACCCCCCTCCCCCCCCCCCCCCCCCCCCCCCCCCCCTTTCTACAAAAGCAACTGCACCAACATGATCCTTATCAATTTTACTGCACCAAGTTACTAGCACCCAAAGTGAAATCCTTATTACCAACTGACATCAAACAGACCTTACACTGGTTACAGATGCGTGTACTTACGGGTTTTCAGTTGTATTGAACAGTAAGAGGAACTGATCGAAGGGATTGACCTTGGCAAGCCACCAAGCCCTTCGCCTTTGTTATCGACATCTTTCTTGGACTTGGTGTTCAGATGCACATTGAAAAACTGAAGCTTTTCCCGCAAAACACGCTCATCGGTTGGTGGATGCCTAGACTGCACTTTGTGATGCTTCCGTTTCATTATCTTAATTCCGTCTGTACTGCCAAACAGTGTTTCATAATTTGGTAGCTCATCCTCTGCGGGGTATTTGGAGCATGCAAAAACTTTGGTAGCTTTATGGCTGCCTTTCAGTTTATCCACTCTGGCTTGCGCAAGGCTGATCCGGTCGTTCACTTTCTGAAGCCGAGCTCTGTCCTCAGTGACACGCGTGTTGATGCGAGTGAACACATCATTGGCCACTTTCTCCAAGTATTCAAGTGATTCAGCAATCTGTAAGATCGTCTCTTCTCGTCGTAAGTCGGGTGGGATTGTTGGGACGGTGTAACCTTGATCACCCATGATCGTCATGAAGCTTGCCTCTGGTCACCTCTCACGACTGTTCATGCCCTTGTACTGGACTGACAGAAGCAGAATGCTCGTATTAAGTTTGGCAAGTCGCAGACAGTTTTACTTAAACACACTGGCAAGACACATATTTATACATGTACATAAACACATACTAGTGATCTATATCTCTGGACATGGCAAAACACAGATTCAGATATTCAGCGATATGTCTGTGTCTAACGCTACTTATTGGACACTGGACTTCCAACATGTCATGAATGAACATTTATTCTACAAACATAAACCGAGTGCAAGTCGAAGACATTGATGTCAAAAATGGAAGACTATCAATTGCGCTGATAATTATAAATAAATCGATTTCTTGTCAAGCAGGCCACAAATTCCAAGTACTGACAATGCACATCTTGTCGTATTTTAGCAATCTGTCACTACTGGACGCTGTTCTCATGAAAGGTGCCACATCGACACAATCAAAAGCAAAGGGGCGGATTGTGAATGGGAGCAACACGCTGCTGCCGGTACAGTCAGGCAGACACTGTATAAGGTCGAGGATGACTTAGACATGTTTGGACCTATTAGCGAGGTACATCGAGTGGGCATATAAGATGAACCTCGATATTGTAAAATCAATACTCACGGGTCGTAAGCAAGAGAAAGAGCGCAGCAGACACCGAAAGCACTTGGAAATCTTCGAACCGGAAGTGCGCGTACACCATATCAAGATCATGTGATTCGGTAAAGGTCATGTGACAAGTCGAGTTTTTGCCATGGCCGAGTCCGAAGAAACTGGCTATTGGCTATGCTTCACAGATGCTGTGCACGAGTGTTTTCATTTTTGTATTAAGCGGAAAATAATAATGAAGCAAAAAATCAGCCTCTACTTAGCAAATAATCATAATAATTTTTTTTTAAATAGAGACGGAGACGTCTCTATGCCGCCGGCTTCGCGGAGCCACCGCAGTAACGCCCCAACTCATGTAAAGGGGGCGGGGTCACCGGCGTCCCCATCCGGCGACTCCCACCCCATCCCCCCCCCCCCCCCCTCCGAGCATTCGGTATCGACGGACTGCGACGTCAGTCCTGTGTAAATGATCACTGACGTGATATATAAGCAATATCTGTTTTTTTTCCTGTACATTCAGTCTCAGCCGTGGCGGCCACGCTCACTGAATGATGGAAGCGATTCAGTCAAACCATTGACTGAAATTCAGACTGAATACTGCGTAACATCAGAGACACAGTTTCACTGACTGAAGACACTGACTCATCAAAACCTGACCGTCCCGTCCAGGAACAGCCTGGTTTAAGACAGCCGGTACTAACACACTGGGCAAGCCAGTGCTAGACTGACTGAGCCGTTTCACTGAGAAGTACTGAAAGGACTCGAGTAGGTCACGTCCGCGGCATTCAGTCGAGTCAGGGAGCTACGGT
>JACVVK020000665.1:152500-253008 GCA_018292915.2 Batillaria attramentaria | reverse complement strand
AAAAAAAAAAAAAAGCTGACAGTTTAAGTTTTCTACTGCATGTATGAGAACAAAGCACACTGCTTATGATGTCAAACGATAGTCTTTCTGTTTGGGTTGCGCGAAGCTTTCTACGGAGTGACCAGTGAATTAAATTAAAAACTGATTGTAGTTAAAGAAAAAAAAGGTACATGTGCATTGGTACTGCCAAGACGCCACGAATTACAATACAATATCAGTGTATCGTATGTTAAACAAAAATCGGTTGTACTCAGCGGTTTGTTTCTGTCATACATATCACAATATTAAATGAGTGTTGCTGTTTGAATGTTTTTTCTATTATTATTATTCTGTATTTTTGTACAGTCAAACCTGTGTAAGGCGGTCACCCAAGGGACTGGGTCAAACTGACCACCTTAGACAGGTGGCCGGGTTATCCAGGGTGTCATGTCAACAGCTAGTGTGTCAGGGGATCCTCTGGGGTGACCAGGTTAGACAGTGGTTTGGCTTATACAGGTGACCGCCTTGGCAGGTTCGACTGTATATATACTATACCGTGACAAAGACAAGTACAACATGCATGCAGATATAAGCTTAGACATACATGAACTGACATAGCATTTGTGTAGAGTCATGACACCGTCACAGGCCACAGGGATTATGAACAAGTTGTCAAAGGATCGAGTCCTTAGTCCCTCTTGTGCATGGATCGGATAAGGCCATGCTAGGTGTTTGAATGTTTGACGACAGGTATGTTACTGTTTGCTGTTCTTCTTTACACATGTAGGTCATTCATTTTCTCAAAAAATGGTTCTGTTATATTTGTCGAGCCCTATGTTTTCATTTGGCCTACATCAATATTCTCTTTATTCACCTGACAAAATTAATGTAGTCATCTATCCGACTTTTCTGCATTATTTTCAGGCTAGAAAGCTGTTCATTCTACTGAACAAGGTACCAGTCCAGAAGTTTCTCAACAGGGTCGCTCCAGAACTATGCGAGATGTTTCCACACATAATCCCAGAAGAGTTCAAAGATACAGACGATATTGACGATTCAGCAGACGACACAGACGACCCTGATGATGTATGTTTGGTCCACATCATCCAGCAACGTATTCGACCAGCAACAATGGCCGACATGTTGTACCACGAGGGATTCCTGACTTTAGAGGAATACACGTATGTGTCAGTCGCAGGGCTGCATACTTTTTTTTTTATTGATTGATTGATTGATTGATTGTATTTTTTTTTTTACTTTTTTTTTGGGGGGGGGGGGGGGGGGTAGTGAAGAAGAGGGAAACAGTGGCAGTCTTTTTTTTTTTTACAGGTATACAAGAAACAAGCACATTGAGTTGTTCCACAGCTTTTTCTATAAACGTTTTAAATAGTAATCAAGCCCCTCCCCCCCCCCTCCCCCGCCCCCGTCTCTCTCTCTCTCTCTCGCTTGCTCACACACACACACACACACACACACCACACACACACACACACACACACACACACAAGCACGCACGCACGCACGCACGCACACACACACACACACACACACACACACACACACACACACACACGAAAAAAACACACCAAACTAAAATACATAGTTTATGATACGAAACATTGTATCAAAATATAGGAAACATATTCCTCACAAATTACAAACTTATTTTTCAGAGCCATAACAGAACTCTCCCGCAAGAAAGAGTCTATCTGGCCCACTTTGTTGAAAAAGTTCAAGCTCCGTTCCAGACATGAACGTCGAATTCTGCTGAAGGTCCTGATAAAACTACTCAAGCAGTACTACATTGAAGTACCGAGCAACATCAAAGATCAGCTGTCATGCGGCCTGCCTTGCACGTGCCCAGAACCCCCCAAACCGCCTTCCGGGTCTTCACCTGAATTTATGAGCAAGGTAAAACAAATGTGATTTTTTTTACGATGCTGCTTTTTCTTTTCTTTTTTTAACAAAAAAAAAAAAATCCAAGTTTCCCTCCCCGTTACTCCATACTGATTAATTTTGCTCTTTTCCAGAGTCATCAAATAAATAAACTTTTTGTATGACACATACTATTACATTTGTTGCAGGTCCATATGTGGCTGGAGAATGGAAAGTTGTCTGGTTCGCGGAGCTCAAGCACATCAGAAGGAAACCAGCTGCATGTTCCTCGCTTTGGAAATACCAGAAGTGTGGTCCAATCGTCCGATGTAAGAAATCAAGAACTATTGGTTGTAAACTCTCTCTCTCCCTCCCTCTCTCTCTCTCTCTCTTTTGCTCTTTTCCAGAGTCATCAAATAAATAAACTTTTTGTATGACACATACTATTACATTTGTTGCAGGTCCATATGTGGCTGGAGAATGGAAAGTTGTCTGGTTCGCGGAGCTCAAGCACATCAGAAGGAAACCAGCTGCATGTTCCTCGCTTTGGAAATACCAGAAGTGTGGTCCAATCGTCCGATGTAAGAAATCAAGAACTATTGGTTGTTTGTAAACTCTCTCTCTCTCCCTCCCTCTCTCTCTCTCTTGATATATGTATGTAGTAGCATAGTCGTGTGTGTGTGTGTGTGTGTGTGTGTGTGTGTGTGTGTGGTGTGTGTGTGTGTGTGTGTGTGTGTGCTCTGCTTAATTGCAGCTTACTTTGTATATATTAGTAGCTTAGCAAGGACAAGATGTAAGACAAGTCTGCGTACCTAATCTTTTATCCTTGGAAAATAAAGTTTCGTTCGTTCGTTCGTTCTCTCTCTCTCTCTCTCTCTCTCTCTCTCACACACACACACACACACACACACACACACACACACACACACACACACACACACACACACACACTTGAAAAGACTATGAAAAAGTAAAATATTCCTGGATGTAAGTGTTACGCATGTGTTTTGAAAGCTATGTTTCTCCTTGCATAGACAGAAAGGTGCGTGGGCTGGTGGGTAGGTGCGGGGTGTTTGGGTGATATCAAATGCGGGGCAACGAGAAAAAGACCAGGATAAATATTTGGCCCCAGCCACGAACCTATATTCCTCTTTGCAAACTTTCGACAGGAAAGAAATGTTTTAAACGCCTTGCATCAGATTTTGCCTCTGAAAGTATTGTCTTCAAAAGTATTAATTATAGAACTTCGAAATACAAACTTTTACGTGCGACACAATCATCGTTTTTGAAACACGCCGTATTTTGAGATTTCTTGAGGGGAGGGGGGTTGTCTTTGTTTTCTGCCCCAACTCGCTCCTGTGGTGCTCCTCCCAGGTCATGGATGGAATCTACGAGGGGCTCGGAAGCTGGGGCATTTGAAAAAAAAAATATTATGTATGATGATGGAAATGAGGATGGTGGTATTGAGGTCCGTGTGGCATGGGACTGCGAGACAGGGCTGCATTCCACGCTTCCTATCATAAATATCCCGCGGTGCCGGCCGCATCATGAGATGTGTCATATCAAGGGAAACGCCCCCAGTGTCGCACCCGTGAAGTGGGTGAATCTCGGCTGTGTGACAACAGCCTCCCCATTGGGCCCATAGCACACCCGCTCTGGGTAGGAGCCGAGCATTGCAGGAAAAATCCCGCTTGCCTCGGCTGGGACTCGAACCCGGGTTTCGAGGTCCAAAGTGATAATCACTACACTACGGGGACCCGTTATTTTAACCCGAGTTTTAAAGTGTCATTTATATGTTATTAAGTGTTATTTACCCTAGGACGGGTTCCAATCAATCATGACAGTTCCGTGACGTTTTAGTGTCGTACAAGTTGAAAGTAATATGTGTTTGAAGTATTCATTTGTATGTATTCTTATTATCATTATTATTATTATTTTTTTTTATTATTATTTACAGAATGGCAGGCCGGAAGACTTCGACACAACATCAACTGGGGATTCAACAAACGAGTCGAATGCAGAAATGTCGGACACAAGCAGTATCTTGTCTGATGCTTCGAGTGTCAGCGTCGTTTCTTCCCCTGCTATGGTGTTTAAAAAGCGTATGTTTTACATGAACGGACGTTTGTATGAATACACGTATGAAAGTGATCATACCAGTCTCGACGAAGAGAATTACACACATGTCGTGTCACACAGCCAAACGAAAAAAAGAAAGCGAGATCCAAGAACCGGAAAACAATGAAAAAGGCCGATCAAAGCATTAAAACAAATAAACCTGTGGTACAGAAAAGATACTGAAAAGATTTTTTTTTTAAAGGAAAAAAAAGGATAAACCCATTTTGAAGTTGTTGATGTTGGATTTTTACTATGGTTGTACTTTTGATTATAAGTGTCTGTGTGGAATAAGCGCACAGCGCATTATTGTAAGGCATGTAGACCTAGTTAAGGGTGGATGGGTGAATGCTTGGGAGTTTAACGTCCTTTTCCACCACGTTTGGGTGATATCAAAGCCCGGGCAACGATAAAAAGGCCAGCACAAATATCTGGCCCCAACCGGGGTAGACATAGTTTAAGGATAGGCGCCATACAAACACTATCCATTATTATTATTATTATTATTATTATTTCGACTCTGTACATAATTTGGTTCTGTTCCAACCAGCAAAACGATTCTGCCTACATGTCTGCCTGTCCAAATGCAATTTACGTAGAGCAATCACTAGGTTGTTAGTTAGAATCCCGGTTTTGGCATTCAACCTGCAACCATTTCGGGGAGCCGTGTTGGCCGAATGGTAGAGCGTTGGACTTCTAATGCTCGGGTCGTGAGTTCGTATCCCGGCTGGGGCCAGATATTTGTGCTGGCTTTTTCATCGTTGCCCCGTCTTTGATATCACCCTTTCGTGGTGGAAAAGGACGTTAAACCCCCAAACACCCACCCACCCTGCAACCATTTCTTTCTGGCTTTGTTCTACTGTACTAGAATGTCAAATTTGTATTTTGTAATTTTTTGTGAAATTCCTAGCTTTTCAAATTTTATGACAAAATCCAGGAAAGCTGTATAAACTGTCAAACATTCGTCTTTTACGATGTGTTGTGTTTATTTCTGAAGGAGTCGTGGTCTGAATGTCCATGATGATTGTCCGAAGTAGACAACCCTTGCATTTTTTTGTGCGTATGTATTTCTGAATAATTATTTCATTGTGAGATTTCACGAGAACCGTGTCCATGATATTCTATCTCTTTTTTAAATTTCTGGTCGATTTTCGTCATTTGTATGTATACGTGTACGAATACGAACTGGTATTTGATAGGCCATAAGCCCTTTCAGAGAGAGTTGAACAGGTGGAGTATGCCATATATAACCATACAGAGTATGTTGTGAGAATACCTGGAATGATCGATTTTGCTGAAATAAAACTAAGATTCACCTGTGCCAAATGCAGGTATGTAAGTTTAATAGTTCTAACAGGTCAGAACATCCTTTCCTATGAGAGCTTTATAGGAGTATTACTGTATATCGCTAAGTTTTTGAAGACTTTTATGTTTCCAGACGACATAAGTAAAGGTAATAGAAATGCACTAGGACAGTCATAGAACTTTTTAGGGATATAGCTGGATTCTTGAGTCAGCAAGACTAGGCCAACAAAAGATAAAGTGTAACTCATCTTCATAGGGCAGGCCATACATTATCCCTTGCATATCGAGAGGAATATACAGCAATATCTGATTCAGCCAAACCTAAAACGCACAAGTGCTTGTCACTGATAAAATCTGTTCATATCAGCAATTAAGTAAGGTTCTCGTTCGAAATTATTCTTGAAAGACCCATTAAAGGAAAGCTGTCACTGTTACTGGCACGGTAGTTCCTATCACACGTGTGTGTTTTTTGTGTGTGTGTGTGTGGGGGGGGGGGAGAGAGAGAGAGTGAGAGAGAGAATAACTCTTTATATCATAAGCGTACGTATCTTCAGTCTTCTCCTCGCCACACACTACGGGCACGGCTACACACAAGAGTCAAAGTCATTCACACACAACTGAAGGAAGTGATGAACATTTTCAGCAATACATTGAGCTTAACGCATACGTAAGAAAAGCATGACCTGAAGAGTAAATAAAGCACACGCCCGTGTGAGTATGGCAAAAGCGCGTCTAACAAATAACTGTACACTTCCCTGGCGAATTACAGTATTTCATCACAAGTGAACTCTACCTCAAAAACTAGTGATAAATTCAGCATACCGAAGGTTCAAATACATAACATGTAGAGGTCTAACCCAATTTACAGAACATACCCTGCTACGTTTTACATGACACGCTTTGATATGATTACTCATCAACATGAAAGTACAGTAGGCTATCTCTCACCTTCACATCATCATTTACACTAAAACCTCGTGATCTATTGATAACAGATGGTATCGTATTGGCATTATGATGTCAGGACAGATAGAGAAAAGTTAGCCCAGCTGGTGGAGTTGGCATTTGCACTCTGAACGTAGAAAGCTTCGTTTTCATTTGTGACAGCTGTGCTGTGGTTAAAGATGGCGTCCTTTGAAGGTAATGTAAAATATAGAAACACACACACACACACACACACACACACACACACAACACACACACACACACACACACACACACACACACACACCTTTTACAGTAGGTCCAACAATTATTGAAAATATTACCCGTAAATTCATCCTCAGTTTTTAAGGGTAATGTTTCGCTTTATCATCATATTATACATCATATTATATCTCAAACTAAACGGCCATGTCTTTAGTCAGTCATTGCATTAGTAGATATTTGAGTTTACTCCCTTTGTTGATGTTACACGTCACTTTTCAAGTGAGGGTGCTTGGAGAATATACTCGTATGTATGTCTTTTCTGGGCCAGTTTCCAGTTATCACCGCGGGGTTTATTAGGAAAGCGCGACATTGGCACCGGTAGTGTAGTGTGTTCATGCCGTAGTCACCATGATACGCGGCGAGTGGCCTGATAAAATATGATAACGTGGCTTGTGTACCGATATTATTCACTCTCCAACGCCTTTCTGCTCTACGAAACAAATGCCCTCGGAAGGGTTCTATCTAAATGATCCTGGCCCAGTAATGCGTGATCAGCTGTTCCTTACCGGGTCTTTTTTCTGATATATATATTACTCAAAATAATACAAGGGCCATTTAAACATCTGAGCCTCTCTCAAAACCAAGAACACGAATACGAGATATCAGTCATATATTTATTCCAATCATTTAGGGATCAAATAACAACAATTTCATGAACATTGGTCCATTAACTTTCGAGAAATTTCAAGTGAACTGGACATACCCCCATTTTCGAAATTCAGAACAAAACAAATATCAAAATAAAAGTCAGTATCGTGAGTGGCCGCCATTGGCATCAGCGCAGTCCTGACAACGTCGTCTCATGGACCATATGAGATTATGGAGAGTGTTCTGTGGGATGGCCAGCCAGTCCTTGCTGCAGAACCGGTGCGAGACGTTCAAGGTTAGCTCCTGGTGGAAGGTTTGCTCGTGTTCGTCGCCCAAGACATCCCACAGATGTTCTATTGGGTTTAAATCTGGTGAACAAGCTGGCCAGTCAATCCTCATGACTTGCTGTTGCTGCAGGAAATCGTTGACGACACGAGCTCTGTGCGGTCTGGCGTTGTCGTCCGGCTGTAGGATGGCACCCTCACCCAAGGACCTGCAGTGCTGGTAGTGCCACAGGTCGTAGGACGTCGTCCCTGTAACCAACACCGTTCAGGTTGCCGTGGGTTTGGTGCAGGGTCTTCGGTGGTGCAGTGCGAAATCACCCCACATCATGACTGATCCACCACCATAGTGATCACGCTCTCGCACCGCCGCATCAACGAGGCTCTCTCCTGGGCGCCTCCAGACATGAATTCAACCGTGGTTGAAGGACAGAGTGAAGCGAGACTCATCGGTAAACAGCACCCTGGACCACTGCTGCCTTGTCCAGGCCAAATGATGCCAAGCGCGGGGCGCGGTGAACTGGTGTGAGTGGAGGTCGTACTGCTGGTCGTCTTGATCGCAGGTTTGCCTCGTGCAGACGGTTGCGAATCGTCTGGTCGCTGACGGTGATGTTGCTGGCTGCTTGAAACTCTCTTCTGAGTGTGTTTGCTGTGGCCGATCTCGCCCTCAGAGACGACAGGACGATGAAGCGGTCTTGCCGTGCATTAGTGAGTCGTGGGCGTCCTGACCTCCTTGGTTCTTGAACACTTCCAGTGTTGTTGAAGCGCTCTCTCGGCCTTTGGATGACGGAGTGAGTCACCCCCAGTCGCCTGCTTACTTCTCTCACCGCCACCCCTTCCTGAAGCCATGCAATCGCCCTGCCTCTGCGGCCATTTATACCCAGAAAAAAGCACCGATTGTTGAACTGTGTCCAGAAAAGGTGTGACTTTCACGTGCAATGCAGTTTTCATTGTTCACAATGCTGCTTTGTCAGCTAGACGCCTGATAATTGGAGTAATTTTCTTGTAAATATTGCTTTTCATTTGGCACTCGGTCCGAACTTCCAAACTGTGATTTCATGTCAAAATCAGGTTGATTTGGATGTTACCTTACAGAATCAGTTTTTTGAGTGGATAAAAGAATATTTATTTTGAGCACAGGATGCAATTATCTGAACCACATCAAATCTGACAGTGGCCCTTGAATTCTTTTGAGTAGTATAGATTGATGATGCACTGATTCTTTCCAAAGACACATACCGGACTTAAATAGTTTTGTTGTAATTCTTATTCAAGGCAGAGGACTTGGAACTCGACGAACTCCCACAGCAGAAAGCAGGAACAAGGAAGCAGCTGACAATGCTTTGCGTCTTAATCTGCGTGAGGAAAATACTTAAATATATTAAAATATATTATTTACAGATAATACCGATAATTGTATGACCACTTCTGCATATGAAGCATTTCGTGAAAGGAATGTGCTTAGGTGTTATTTGTTCATATATCATAGTTGCTGTCCATGTTTTATCAGATCATTCTCTAAAAAGGATTCCAGTTACTGTGCTGTGCACTCAGATTTCAATGTGAACACCGTTTTCAGATGCTGTATTTGTTGTTGAAAGGCCCCGCAGTATCTCTCTGAGCTCATCCCTTCATATACTCCATCCCGCACTCTTCGTTCCTCATCTCATTCCCGCTTGTCCATTCCTGGGTTTCATGATAGCACCACCAAGAAGCGCTTTGGAGCTCGCTCCTTGAAGTCTTCTGCCCCTGCTCTGTGGAACGCTCTGCAACCTTCCTTGAAATCCAGCACCTCCACCGAATCTTTCAGGAGCCACCTGAAGACCTATCTCTTCTCAAAGTTCTGATGCGGACTCTCCCCCCCCCCCCACCCCCCGCAGGCTCCACACCCCCACCCCACCCACCCTCCTCCACCCCCCTGTTTTTGTTAAAATTTATCCCCCCCCCCCCCGCGCGCGCTATGGAGTTGTTGTTTTTTTTCAGCGCGTTGCAAGTCATCATCATCATCATCATCATCATCATCACGTGTACACGAGAAACATGTTCCATTTCAGGTACAGATGATGATTTGAAGGAATTCATGCGTGCCATCTTACCAGACTTTTTGGGAGCTGTGTCTCCTCGTGAAGACGGATTTATAGACATGCTTTATTCTGCAGACGTTTTGACAGAGACTGACAACGAATCTCTGTCTGGGAAAGACGTGCGAAACCGTACGGAACAGGTTAGTGCGTTGTAAACATTGGCGTCAGCTTTCTTTGTGTCTTTCACCAGATGCTCGTCTGGGAGTCAACAATTGTGTCCTAGCTATTTTCTTTTTTGTCTCGATTTTTTTTAGAGGAAAACCAATTAATATTAATGATAATAATAATAATGATAATGAGGATATGTCTGGCGCCCAAACTCCTGCTGGAGCTCTGGGCGCCTTACAATAGCAGAGCGAAATCATACAACAAAGAAGTTTAACCGCAGGTCACACGTTTTCCATTGAGAATGATTCAAATGATACTAAGACAACAAATATTATACTTTGAAATATAAAAAGAAAAAAGCAAGCAGCGTTGCGTCTTGGTTTGGTTTTAAATAGAAGACATTTCAATGCCGAAAAACCAGCAACGATTTCACAGATTCAAAAATTTTATTTCCTTTCTCTGCATCTGGGGTACGGAGGAGTTTCAAGTAATGCATCTTACATGATTCATGTCACACACTGAAATATAAAGAATACATTTACAACGAAAGATATTGCAACAAAACCAGAAAGCACATATAACATGTTACAAAAGAGAAAAGTGCAAGGTAAAAAAACTAAACAAAAAAACCAAAACATGCCAACATAGTTACAACACATGTAAACGACATACAACACGAGTTTGCTATTTCTTATGAACTTAGCCGGGTTCGACGATGTTCTCTTAGTTAACTGTAGTGACATAAACCTAAAACATTTCATAGATGAAATTGGTCTGCGAAATCTGTGCACAAAACAGTGACTGTGAAGTTACGTAGGTTGCATAAATCGATAGTGACCAATAATATGCCATCTGAATAAACACGTGAAAATGTTCCACTCCTCAGATACTTTTTTGGTACCCTTTCAGGCCAGAAAGCTGTGGCATATACTATACAAAAAACCTGTCGAAAAATTTATGCAGAGTGTGGCGGCTGAGCTTTGTCAAAGATATCCGCACATTATTCCCAAACGCTTTATTGTGACTACCAAGACTGAGGCTGGAACAAACAGGAGCTTAACAAGGGACAAACAGACTGTCGACAAATGTCTGCGTCATGCAATCCAAAGCGGGATCAGAGTTAAACAGGTGGCGGACACACTGTTTCACACGGATCTCATATGTTATGAGACGTACAGGTGAGAGTAGTTGCTCACAAGTGGAATGGTTTTGAAATACAATTACAAGAACATCAATCAAATAATCACGTGCTTTCAAATATCAAGCTATAATTAAATGTTTCGAGTAAATATCGATTTTTATTCAAGTGGTGTATGCTGGTTAAAATGCATCTCCCATGATCCGTTGTTCAGTGAAATTCGTTCCCATAGTGCAAATCTAAAGCTTAAACAGTGGGGACACAGTGGCTACTCAGTGCGACAAAGTAGTTACTCAGTGGGACACGGTAGTTATACTCAGTGGGGACAATGCAGTTACTTAATTGGACAGAATAGTTACTCAGTGGGACAAAGCAGTTACTCAGTGGGACCACAAAATACTTACCCAGTGGGACAAAGCAGTTACTCAGTGGGTCCGGCAAAATAGTTACTCAGTGGGACAAAGCAGTTACTCAGTGGGACAAAATATTTACTCAGTCGGACACGCGCCCACTCACAAAGATGCACAGTTTTGTAATCATCATAGTTATATGTTTGTTTTGCAGTAAAATATCGTTTGATAAGATTGAGGAGGAAAAAGCTTGGACGGAAATCTTCGCTGCCTTCAGAGATTGCTCAGAGGATGAAGACAAACACTTGCTCAGTCTCCTGCGGGCGAATCATGTCTTGTTCGTGCCTGAAGAGCTGGAAGACATGAGAAAACATGGGTTTCCCTGCACGTGCGATAGTCCAGCGGTTATTCCACCCACTTCGTCTTTTCACCCAGATAAAAAGGTGGTAAACACACACACACACACACACACACACACACACACACACACACACTCTCTCTCTCTCTCTCTCTCTCTCTCTCACACACACACACACACACACACACACACACACACACACACACACACACACACACACACACTGTGTACAGACTGCTATCATATTCAACATTGTGTAATGTTGCTGGCTGCCATGATAATGCTTTGTGTGTGAAAATCAAAACCAAAAACAAAGGTGTCTGCAGACTGTTTCGGCAATTTATCAATGTTCTTGATTTTATAGCCATTTATTTCATAATTTTGACTGTTTGAAGCTGCATGGCACCCTAGGAAGCACAGTAAGTTAGGTCGAACGAGTGAAATGAAGGTTTGATAATCTTCAAGCATATAGAATGTGTTGTTGCACATAGAACGTTATTACAGTGCTTGTCGAGAAGGCCACCAGAGAATTCGAGTCGGGCATCTGATAATTCGGCAGAGAGTAGCAGTGTGACCCGCAGTCAGACTACGGTAAAATGGAATTCTGAGCACCATACAAATGTTTCTTCAGCCAGCTCTGACACCGGATTACACATGCAGGGCAACACAGTGCAAGCGGACAGTGTTCCAACAGTTGCGAGGTCGGGTGTAAGCGAGGAAAACATCAGTTTGACTAACATGTCGCAGAGTCGACCGGCTCCAAAATGGCGGAAAGTGGTAGAACGGTGTGTGTGACTCGGGTCACTTTTTAGCGCTGTTCTCACGCCCAAGAATTCCAGGCACTTTCCAAGTAACACCAGTCGGCGTGTCTGTGTTTTGGGGCTGCTGGAGGATCAAAATTAAGTTTGCGCTTAGCGTTTTGTTGTGTATTTTTTGTGTTCTTGTGTGTGGACCGGGCAGCGTGACCTACTTGACAGCCATCATGTCGACCCCAGTACACGTTGAGCCTGTTTTTTTCAAGGTAAGGGATATACCCATGTTTGCTGCTACTGAAGTGGTGGACGTTTGTGTGGCGGCTGAGAGAGTATCTGGGAGGGAAACTGTTGCTGGAGCCCAGCGCATTCGTGGGTTATGGCGCATCTACCCCCAAAACAAAGAGGCTCGAACGACACTACTCACCAATGGGATTGAACTGGGAGGGGTTTCTCTAACACTGCATGACAAGAATCCCTTTATCTTGCCCGATGGCCTAGAGAATCCTACCACTAGACTGTACATAAGAGATTTGCCTATCAGTGTAGCTGATGATGAAATTGTCTCATTGTTGCTCAAGCTTGGATGTGTCAGAAGGTCAAAAATTACACAGGAGAGAGCTCGTGATCGTGACGGGAAGTTGACCCGTTTTCTGACGGGCGGTCGGTTTGTGTACATTGAGACACCAGCCAAACCGCTGGCAAAGCAGGTTATGATGGGCCCGTTCACGGTCACTCTGTTCCACAAGGAAATGAAAACAGTGACCAAAGAGCTCAAGTGTACCAGGTGTTTGAGGGCAGGCCATCTGGCCACTGATTGTGAGAATAACATAGTGTGTAGGGCGTGTCACCAGAGTGGTCACAGAGCAAGGGACGGGGTGTGTAGCCCACTCTCTGAAGGCGACACGGAGACGAACCCCGAGACCGAGACCGAAACCGAGACCGAGACGCACGTGCCCTTTGCCCCCACCCCTGTGGCCCCAGTTATGGAGACAACTGACCGAGAACCCAGCAGTGACGTCACGAGCCTCACATCGAGTGACACAAGCGAGCGACACGTGGCCGACCAGCGTCTGCAGCGAGGGAGAGAGCTGTTAGAGAGAGGACGACAAGGAAAGAAGAACGAGAAGCAGACGACCCTCGCGGGATTCCTGCCCCGACGTCACCGCTCCGAGACGCCCTCCAAGCGCCTGCGCTCCGACTCACAGTCTCCCCCCATGCCGCACGAGAAGACGGCACGTACCTTCGCGGCGGAGAAGTAACTCAACTCGGGCCAAGCTTCAAGCTCCACCGCAGAGGGCTCCGGGACCTGATGTCACCGGGTTGTGCAGCGACCTTTTACCTTGGCCTCTGACCTCGGCTACGCCCCTGGACTTTGAGCATGATTAGCGATTAAAACGGACGACGAGTTAGAATCTAAGATGGGTTCTATAAAATTGGTAAACATCGTTTCCCTCAACGTGCGAGGGTTACGAAACAAAAGAAAACGCTCGACAGTGTTTCATTTCTTCAAACGTAAAAAGTGTGACATAATTAACCTCCAAGAAACGTATATTACGGAAGATGTGCAGGATCAATGGCAAAAGGAGTGGGGTGGTCAAATGTACTGTTCTTGTGTGAGCAACAGATCGATGGGTTTAGTTACGTTGATCCGAAAACATTTTGAGTTTACAACACAGCTGGTTCACAAATCAGACAGAATTCTGACTACTGAAGTTTTTATTGACGACAAACAAATGCTCGTTCATAATATTTATGCCCCAGCAACAGGAAATAAGGTGTCTTTTCTCCGTCAAGTAGAAAAGCACTTAGATGAAAATCACTCTGCCTCGTCTGTCGTCTGTGGGGATTTTAATTGTGTTCTGGATAACGACAAAGACGTAGTTAGTGGAGAGAAACATGTGCTAAAAAACGTTGATGCTTTCAATGAAGTGGTCGTAAACAGTGAATTGAACGACTGTTGGCGACTGCTTCACCCTGAACAGTCAGAATTCACTTGGTTCCGTAATAACCCACCGCAAGCCAGACGCCTGGATTATATGTTAATATCGGACGAAATTTTAGATAGAACGTTGTCGTGCGAGAACGAATCTGTGTCATTTTCTGATCATAGAATGATCGTATTCAAATACAGTCTAACTAATGTTCAAAGAGGTCCAGGTTATTGGAAGTTCAACAATAGTCTCTTGAAAGATAAGTTGTTTCTGCAACAGATGAATGATTTTATTTTAAATTACAAAAACACAACACAAGAAACAGACAAACAACTGACATGGGAGCTGCTGAAAATTAAAATGCGAGAGTTCGCAATAACATATAGTAAAATAAAGAAAGCAAAGGACAGTAAACAACTTGATAATTTAAATAAATCCCTAAATGAGTGTGACGTAATACTTTCATCAAACCCCACAAACCGCGAAGCATTAGACACTAGGAATAAAACTAAAGCGCAGCTAGAACTTTTCGAACAACAAGCAGCTAACAGTGCCCGCATACGATCCCGTGCGAAATGGATCGAGGAGGGCGAAAAAAGCACGAAATTCTTTTTAGGTTTAGAAAAATCACGGAGAAATGCAAAAGTGATGGACAGATTAACACTTAATGATGGTACAGTATTGCACAATCAACAACAAATTCTACAGGAACAACAAAAACATTTTGCATCTTTGTATACCTCACAAACAGAACCAAACCGTATGAAATATCTAGCAGACGAATTCCTAAAAGACACAAATATTCCTCGTGTCTCTGAGATCGACCGAGAGTCCTGTGAAGGTTTTGTGACAGTTGACGAAGCTACATTTAGTTTAAAACAATTAAAGAATGGCTCTGCGCCAGGAAGTGATGGTATCACGGTCGAGTTTCTAAAGGTATTTTGGATCCACCTGAGAGAGATTGTTGTAGACTCAATAAACGCTGCTTTTGAAAACGGACAAATGTCCCCGTCCCAGAAAAAAGCCGTCATCACCTTAATACACAAAGGAAAAAACCTACCGCGAGATAATTTACGCAACTGGCGTCCGATCTCACTGACAAACACTGATTATAAAATTCTTGCTAAATGTCTAGCCGTCCGTATGTCCAGTGTAATTGAAGACATTGTGCACGAAGACCAGAAAGGATACATCAAGGGTAGAAAAATATCCACAGCAATTAGATTAATAGACGATACTACAGAATAATTATATTAACACCACAAATAGTCCGGGGATGCTCCTGGCGCTGGATTATGAGCGTGCTTACGACAGTATTTCTAAGGAATTTTTGTTGTATGCGCTCGAAAAGTTTGGTTTTGGTGCTCATTTCGTTCGCTGGGTGTCAGTGCTTATGGAGGGAACCAAAAGTAGTGTTAACTACTGCGGCTGGCTGTCCCCGGCCTTTAATGTAGAGCGCGGGATTCGTCAGGGCTGCCCGTACTCCCCTCTGGCCTTCATCCTTGCTATGGAGTTGATTGCGTGTAAGATCAGACAGTCCAAAGATATCAAAGGATTACGAATGCCGTATGAAGGCTCAGACGACATGAAAATATTAAAAATCATCTTATGTGCTGATGATGTAACTTTGTTTCTAAGGGACAAGCAGGATTTTGCTCAAGTTATGACGTTAGTCAGCGCTTTCTCGGTTTTCTCGGGCCTGAAACTAAACACAAATAAGTCAGAAGCCATGTGGCTGGGATCTCAAAAAAACTCAAGCGAGCAGTGTAATGGTATACGATGCACCAAGGAAATCAAAATACTGGGAATCTATTTTAGTAATGACACGCCAGCTTCCAGCATAGAAAAAAATTGGAGCGGCAGAGTTAAAAAAATAAAACTCCTCATAGCACAGTGGAAGAAGAGGTCACAGCCTTCGTGGCAAAGTGTGTGTTATAAAAGCCTTTTTGCTCTCACAGATGGTATACGTGATGCAAGCTCTTAGGATTCCAACTTTCGTTTTGGATGAAGTTAATACACTGCTGTTCAGGTACCTGTGGAAAAATAGAAACCTCAATAAAAAAGCTTTTGAAAAAGTTAAACGATCAGTAATGTGCAGCGAGTACAATGAGGGTGGAATTAAGATGATAAATATTAAAGACATGCAGCTGTCTATGTTGTGTGAATGGGCTGTGCGACTCCGGTCAGACACAGTGTCACGGTGGTCGATTCTGGGTAGAGAAGCGTACAAACTCTATGGTCCGCAACTGGTATGTTTTGAGTCGTCTGTCAGCACAAAAACATACAGAGGGCTTCATCTGATCAAATCTTTATTCTGGAGAGAGGTATTAACAGCCTGGCTAGAAACCGTACAAACCACAAATGAGTCACTGAGCACAGTGATATGGAACAACGCAAACATAACTTACAGATCTAACCCCCTTTTTTTCGCCGAATGGCTGAGAAATGGTATATATCGCGTGTCTGACATTTGTAATGGCAACACACTGATGTCCATGGAGGAACTGTGCCGCCGTGTGGGTCAAGCCCCTCAAAGGCTCTTAGAATAATTATAATGTTGTGGCAAATGCAGTCTCACGCTTCATTCGTAGTTACCCTCATTTTAATGAAGTCACTCCTGAAAATATTGTGTTGCCAGCTAAAGCTTTTAGAAAACAAATTGTGAAACAAAAGTACAGTCCCCCAAATGCAGTCACATTTTGGAAGAATAAATTTGGTATTGAAATAAATGAATGGTTTTGGGAAATAGCAAACAAATCATCGAAATAAATTAGATTGCAGGAACTCCAATGGAAGATAATACACAATATTTATCCAACAAACATTCTTCTATCAAAAATGGGGGTCGCAAATAATAGATACTGTACTTTTTGTAATAACCAAATCGATTATGCTGAACATTTCTTTTACCATTGTACAAAGATATCACGTATCTGGAACCGTGTTGAATGTATATGCTCTGAGAAATGTCAACAAACAATCCGAATCTCTGTTGATCAAGCTTTACTTGGGTACAAAAATAACACTTTAGAAGCGACAGAAACCTTGTATATTAATCATGTACTTTTAGTTGCTAAAATGTGCATAAGTAAGTTCAAGTACGGCACACCGGTAGATATTGTCTGCATGCTTGAATCAGAGCTACACCTAAGAAGTCTGTATTGTTAAATTGCTCTCTCTCTCTCTCTCTCTCTCTCTCTCTCTCTCTCTCTCTCTCATATACACTCATACACACTCTCACACACACCAGACACTCATATACTCCACACACACGTGCACACACACACACACACACACACACACACACACACACACACACACACACACGAATATTAACAAATGTCATATAATGTAATTAAGCATCTCAATTTATATGAGTATAAGGTATACGGCCGATATGAACACAATACATTTTATTGTAATAGTTTAGAAAATGTAATACAAAATGTACAAGAAGAAATACAATTACTGCTTTGGAAAAGAAAAAAAAAAGAGAGCCAATGAAGAATGGATGCACGACCAAAAAAAAAAAAAAACCTGTAACAGGAGAAAAGAAAAAAAAGAGAAAAAAAACCAAACAAAACAAACCAAAAAAAAAAATTAATAAAAACCCTGAGTCTGATGCATCCATGCATGCAACTGAGGCTCAAAAAAAAGAAGAAGAAGAAAAAAAAAAAGGATGCTAAACGTCTCTCCTTATAGTGCTAGAAAACAGTGCTTTGAAGCATTGATGATGTCCATGTGTGCCTCTGGAGTCACATATTTCAGCCATTTGGAAAGCATGTTAGTGTAAACGACGGATACATGTACTACCTGAAAAATTACTGATGATCATAGTAACCACAGTAACCTAGGTCGAGGTAATAAGCAGCAGTTTCTATTGTAGCAGCCTGTGTATCAGGCTCACACCGTTGAATTCTTTTGAAAAATGGACAAAAACGCAATGAAACCTCCTCTAAGCGCTTCATACTTAATGTCGGTTGCAGTATGAAACAAAATCACAGAGACACTTAGCAAAATGAAGCTGAAATACATGCCGCAGAATACTGGAAAGAATTCGATGCATGGCGTATTCGCCAGTCTTGACATCATTGTACGGTTGAAACACCAGAAAGCTGTTTCCAGAGGTGCGTTCTCTGTTCCTGGAATATGAATTTCCACTGCTTCTTTCCGATTTTCAGAGTTCATTTCTGAGCCAATGTCTTTTCTTGAAGTTCCGCAGCTTTCGACGGATGTAGGTCCTTCGTATCTTCGCGCAGTTGCAGGACTGCAAGTTGACTCTGGCATCACCGTTCTGCTGGACGTGCCGGACGATCTCGTCAAGGAGAATCTGCTTTTGCGTAGCCACGATCCGACCTGCGAAATTAAAATCCTATAGATACCACTTTCTGTCAACAGCAACGTACCATTCTGAGATTTTAGACAATGTAGTATTAGAGCAGTTTATAAATCCACGTTCTCTCCCTACAGACTGGGTAATTAAATAGAAAATAACTAGGCCCGAAATTGAACAGCAGCCTGGCCCACCCCTGGTTAAAAGGAAAAAATCAAGGCCACGAGTAGACCGGCCAATCTCCAGACCGCTAAAGCCAGAAATGAACATTCTGTCCAACGATACAAGCATATTTGGACAGATAAGAAGGCCTGAAGAATTGGAATACAAGATTCTTCCAGGCGCCCACCTTTTTCACTGGAGCTGCAAACATGGCAACGGGAGGGGTGGCCAGTGGGTGGTCACAAGTGCACGGCAAACCCACAGATACGATGTTTTTCAGACTTTTCTCATCAGGGCATTTCATGTTGTACCGCCGAAGGAGGGATCTCAAAACTTCCATCAGCGCTTCAACTTCTTGGTCCGATCGCTCGCAAAACGCGCTGAACAGCGCCAGCCATACAGACTCTGTTTCAAAGGTCCCTGAAATGATGTCTCTGAAGAACACACACACACACACACACACACACACACACACACACACACACACACACACACACACACACACACACTCTTACTTGTCAGTACACGCACCTGATGCGGAAACTTTCGAGAATGATCTCACGTACAAGTCTGACAGAAAAGCGGAGAGAATGCCAGATCATTGTTTACTACCTTTCAACTTGTGATGGATTATTTCGTAAAGCAGAGGGTGGGGGGTGGGTGGGTGTTAGGGAGTTTAACGTCCTTTTCCACCACGTAAGGGTGATATCAAAGACGGGGCAACGAGAAAAAGGCCAGCACAAATATTTGGCCCCAGCCAGGATTCGAACTCACGACCCGTGCTTTGAGAGTCCAACGCTCTACCATTCGACTATCCCGGCGCCCCTTAGTAAAGCAGAGAGAAGAACGTTCAAATCAAATCAAATGTTAAAAAAAGCACATCATTTTACAACTGATATTGTCCGTATACGCAGTACACAGAGAGGAGACAGAGAGAAAGGTCAGGTACCCATAGTCTTCGAAGTCCAAGAAGTCCTTGTGATACAGCATGTCAGCCATTGAGGTTGCCCGGATGCGACTTTGGATAGCGTGCCGCAGACATTTCTTCACCAGTTCTTTTGCTTTGGTGTCATCTTGTTCCTTGTCTTGCCTGAAGCGTTTGGGAATGATGTGTCCATACTTCTTGCATAGTTCTGGGGCAACTTTGGACATGAAATCTTCCAGTGGTATTTTGTTCAAAATGAACCAGAGTTTTCTGGCCTGAAATAAAGCACAGATAACAACTTGTCAGTATACTCTTTGCCATCGGCCGTATGATATTTCTTATTTTATGTGTACGTTTTTTTTTAAACAAATATCACATGGAAGCACGTGTACTTTGATATGACTGAAACACGAAAAAAACAAACCCAGTAAGTCCTTTGACGTCATTTTAGGTGGGGGGGGGGGGAGGGGGGTCCATCAGTGTCTTTCCTCTTGAAATCACCTCTTCTGCCCCGGGTCTTTCCGAGTGAGTTCATCTATTTGCATTTTCTTTCACCCACCTGGTCTTTACGGGTCAAGACGTCCTTTCCAGAGAGAGACTCGTTGTCAGTGTCCGTGAGGAGGTAGCTGGCATACAGCGTGTCCAGGAACCCGTCTTCTCTCGGGTCAACCTTTTTTATGAACTCCGGCAAGATTTCCTTCATCATGTCGTGGAGGTCTTTCTCTGTACCTGGTAATAATGAATGAAGCACAGGGCATAAAACCCGGCCATTTAGGTCATGGAAAATCCAAATGAATGGCCATGGAGAGGATGCGTACTCGGCTGCATAAATAAAATGATAAGTTGATGTAGGTTTAGTGCAGTGTTTTGAAATGCAGTTTCACGCAAAATAAACTTGAGACATTTGTTTTTGGCACGGTATCCAAGGAAACAGTATGTCACTATTGTTATGCTAAGGTAGGGTAAGGCAAGTGAAAGCTCCCTAGTTTGCTCACGTTTATTTTGCGTGGGACTGAACAGTGTGCACAGCCAGCTGTATGAAATTGAACAAACTGAGCATACTACTGAGTAGGTGAATGTTATTATATTTTTAATGATAACGGAGAAGATGACAAGAATCACACACACACACACACACACACACACACACACACACACACACACACACACACACACACACACACACCATGCCATATGTCGGTGCACACACCCATAGATACACATGCACATACACCAGCCCGTGCACTGCCAGCTAAAAGAGACCAGGGTAGAAGGGAAACAACTCTTGCGGTCATTACAAAATTATATTCAAGCGAGTTGCGAAAAAAATCTTTCTATAACAGCTTAGGCACCATGGCGGAATGGACCCGCTTCCTGACTTTAAAAAAAAAGAAGAAATTTTAACCCTAGAGCTGGTTTAGTTCGAGGTTAGACTTTAACCCTGGGCTGAAATACCTAACCTCGACTTTTACATGCGGGCCCAGAATACTTACAAATATTGAGAGTTACTTCACACTGCATTCCAAGCATGCAGTCAGTTTCGTCTGCCGTCATCGTTTTCCGTCCGTGTGTTGCTCAGGATATCTGTCAAGAAATGTAGACTTCATCTGAGCCTGAAGTATACCATTTAAAGTGTGTGTGTGTGTGTGTGTGTGTGTGTGTGTGTGTGTGTGTGTGTGTGTGTGTGTGTGTGTGTGTGTTCCAGGAAATATAACGTTTATTTGAAAAGACTCAAAAGTAGAGAAGTTCACTGTAAGCATATTATTTTAGGCTGTTGGCAAAGAGTTCCCGTGTTACATAATATGTCCAAAATATTATTTTGGACATGTTAGCGCGTTATATCTGTCCTGGCCTTTTTCTCGTTGCCCCGTCTTTGGTACAACCCTTACTCGGTGGTAAAGGACGTTAACCTCCCGGACACCCATCCACCCTCTCGTGCCTGCGTATGTTTGTGTGGATTCAGATTTCTGTTCAGTTAAATTTCTTTATGGATCGACTGACGAGAGATTGAGAGACGGGAGTTTAAGTTTCCTGTCATCTTCCGCAGTATTTGCCGATTACACCAGCGACGACGCCGATACGACGACTGATAATGATATTACATGCAATGATATGCAATTTATGGTCGCTTAGAATCGCTGGCATTGGTTTGACTCGAACGACTCGGGGAATCCCAATAAGGGAGAACTGACTAGACATGTCCTTGCGTAGTGTAAAACAAGGCTATAATAAGAAATCGGGAAATCCCCGGAATATAGATTTCTAGGAGATCCTATTTATACGGCTGACTCTATGTAGCTGAAACAAGTAACCACAACTTGCCATACATTGTGTTTTGCCCTTTTCTGATAATGCTCTTGTTAATAAGACTGAAGCTTCAGTTGTCACTTTAATTCGATTTTGAGGACGGTTAAACCCCTTACCACAGACAATAATTCAACAAGTGTACCTTGTCCTTCCCACACACAACTGTTTTGATTCCCCATGGTAGTCCACTCTTCCTGGCGACTACAAATAAAAAATAAACCCCATGAAGCATAGCCCCCAGCCTCCATGGATCTAATAAGTCACCCGAGTTTCTTTACTAAGAGACAGGTGTCTGCTGTACTCTTCATATCAGTCAGTCTGGATGGAAAATTACCGCGGAAATAATGTGTATGGCGATCTGGTATCCCGAATCCCAATATTGACTGAGGGGTTAAAAATCCTGTTTCCAAACATGTCTGCCCGGCTGTGGCCATGTAAAATTGTAAAGTTTAGCAAATAGCACAGAAAACGTTTTACGTCGATATTTTGGGAGTATAAGATAAGAGTACTTTATTGATCCCTCGTGGGGAAATTTCATATCTGCTCAAACGTACAGTGACAATACAATACATTAAAATTCTGCACACACACACACACACACACACACACACACACACACACACACACACACACACACAGCCCAAAAATCACAGCTGCATGCCGCACATACTGGTTAGTATACAGCTTGCTACTTCGCCGGTGCGAGTACTTCAAAACAGGGATCAGGGTACGTACTAGTTGCTTGGGCACACCACCAGTTCCCAGTAGCTAAAGACCACAGACACTTCAGATAGTTACCAAGATGTAAACATACATAGTAAACAATACACGAACAAAGCCTTCAGGCACAGTATAAAAACTGGGGGGGGGGGGGGGGGACACAGAATAATCGTGATAACATTACCTCACTTGAAGCTGCTATCTGTCTCCGCCCAGTCCGTGAAAGCGCTCCGTTGATTATGTGGTGCGCAGGGACAGTTGGAGAAGTCAGTATTGTGCAGCAGCTGTGACTGATACAGTGCCTCTTGTCTGTCAAGCGAGCGCGAGTTCTTGGCATTCCCAGCACGGTAGTTCCCCTCTGTGCAACCTCACCACGAGCCTCGAGACAGAGCAGACGCAGTTTGTATGCGACGAGGTGTGACTATTCTGTCCACACATAGGCGTTTGGGTCGGTAACGCCCGGTAAACGATTGCAATATTATGCTTCGCCGTGCGACAGTGCAAACAACCTCTGCAAACGGAGGACTAAGGCCAGCAAGGGTTTTGTCCGTCGTTTCTATACCCTATCTATCTTCGTCGTGCAGTTTGGGAGGCCCGTAAGTGCTAAAGCATTCATTGCTATATGCTTGGCAGCTTGCCAGTCACGGTAAATGTGTACCCTTACACAACATGACGTGCTGAAAAGAGTTTGTGGATGACTGATGTCAAATTCAGATTATCTTTACTGAGTTGGGCAGAATTGCTCTACTGACGGTTTTCCACTTCTTTGGAACAGTCTGTCTTTTTATGTTCGTCACGCTGCGTCGGTTGACTGGTTCACTGTGTTGAAGACGCATCTCTTCCGCCTCTGTCACCAAGACTGAATCAGTTTTTCACCATCACCATGATCACGAGTGTACTGTATGACTGTGTATGTGATGTTCTGCTATTGTAAGACAGAGCCCAGATCTCCAGCAGGAGATTGGGCGCCAGACAAATCCTCCTTATGATTACTGTTATTAAACCCGGAGGCAAAAGCATGCATACTCAACAGGTATAATCTTTGCTTACAACTCGGTTTTCTCATGTTTTTTTTAACAGATAGCCTAGCCCGTCGATAGTGTTTCGACTAATGACACGTACCTGGTAGCAGACAGTATGATTTACTCATTTCTGGACACAATTGTTTATGTTTTGTGGTCCATACAACCCATGTTCGTGACACACAACCTGTATTCTATATTCTTCTCATCCTTCGTCAACCGTGAATGAATTTTATTGCAAACTCTGTATTTGGGAAAGTCCTGGCATCAGTTTAGCCGTTTGGTAAGTGAAGGATACGGAGCGGCAAGCAGGGAGTCAAAAGCTGAACAAACTGCTTCAAACATCTCCGGGCAGAATAATCATCATCATCATCATCATGTGTTGTGTAGGCGCTTTTCCCAGTTTCTTGAACTGGCTCAGAGCGCTGCAAACTGAACCTTACACGGACACACGCTCACGTGAATCACACCCACGTAGTCCAAGATACATTTGAGTCTCAGTTGTTGCCTCAGATAAATTTAAATTCTTTGTACCTACACACCATGAGCCGACTGCTCCGCGCTTGCAAAAACAGCCCACAAACAGCTTGGCCCGCCGGTCGATTTTGGTTTGTCTCGGCTTAAATGTCTTACAGCACAGCGGGCAACCGGAGTAGTTCTCAGTATCTGACACGATACTTCAGTTTGTTTGTTTGGTTTTTGTTGTTTTTTGTAGGGGGTGGGTCAGTGGGAGGGGACGTCTGCGCGTTTGAGCATACGAGAACAACCCGCTAAACTACTCTGCACACTGGATGTACCACAGAGGAAGTAATGATGAAATCAAAACTTATCAAGAAACTTTTGAATGCAAACAGCAAGTGTCTTCAGCAGTTCGTCGTGACAAGAATTTTCCTGCGATTGGGTGACGTTCGGAAGCTTTTCCACCAACTCGTTCATGGTGTCGCTGACCCGCAACAATACGTCCCGCGCAGCAGCTTGAACTTCCCAATGGGTTTGCTCTGTACAGTGCGTGTTCACGGTATGAAGGAAGATATTGCACATGGTGAAAGCTTTATGCCAAACGAGCAACTCCTTGCAAAGTCCGTCAATGGCTTCAAACCTTTGCTGTGACTGCTGGAGGAGAGACTGTCCGTCAGAAGACGAGGGAACTTGCGATGTGGTCACCAGCTCATTCATCTTTTCAAGGATACCTACGCACAACATATGCATGCATAAAAATCCATTTAAGTCTCTGCAATGACAGATATTTGATTGGTCCAAACATGCAAGCCACATAATAATGATGACAACAATAATAATAACACACAAGAAGAAGAAGAAAGAAGAAGAACAACAACAATATAACATTCTTGTATAGCGCAGTGTCCCCACAAAGTGGGAAATGATATTTTTGGAAACGGACTGAAGCCTGCAAGAAACAACAACAGAAAAAAGAACAGTTGTGGAAAGGGTGTTTATTTTGGGAGGTTAATCATGAAATAAATACTAGCTAGGTAGGCCAAGAAAGTGAAAGCATTCGCTCAGTCCTGTTATCCTTTCAATTCTCAATGGTAGACAGCCTGATACCGACGATGTTCTGGTAACGCTGCTGGTGCCCGTGATTTAAACTAAACTGTACGTCACTGACCATCTATACTCACCTTTGTATTCGTCCTCCACTTCAGAGCATGCGCGGACGAGATCTCCTAGCACTTCCTTCACGTCAGGGCTCACCGATTCAAGCATATCAGCGAGTGTTTCTGCAGTAGGATTGGTTGTCTCCACATACTGGTGCAGTTCATCGAGGTCACCGTCCTGCAAAACTAATTGATCCAGATCTATTTCCAAAGGGTTGTCCGGGTCTCCTTCTCCCTGACTCTCCGTGGAATCCGATTTTGGCGAGGCGTTTTCAGAAGGACCCGATGTTCCCAAGTCTCGGTCACTATCTCTCACGCCTTCTTCTTCATCTGGCTTCGAATCATGAGGGCTGTCACCTGTGACATTTCCTGCGACACCCGCAGACCAGCCACTCTTGCATGTTGTTACCTGCTCCTCAGTAACTGAGGTCGTTTCATCGTCACGGATGTCGCTTGCTTCTTCTTGACGGCTCGGTGAGGTCTCAGTTTTACAGTACTGTTCGTTTTCTTTCGACTGCATGCCGTTGAAAGATAACCGTCTCGACTCGTGTGCTCTAGGCTGTGTTCGGCCGAAAAGACCTTCACTAACAGCATCCACGATTGACACACGTTTTTTTGACGATGGGCGGATTGAAATATGTTTACTCTTCTGTCCTGAGGCAGCATCGTCTTCTGCAAAAGCTTTCTTCATCCTTGTTCCCGACCAAGTCTGAATGTCTTGCACCGATCGCATGTTTCTGGCGGATGGGCTTTCCACCGGTTCTTTTAGGACAGTGTTTTCACTTACTGTTGATAAAGTGTCAGAGAGATCGTCTATGCTGGATGACGACCCTGGAAACAAGGAACGCACTGAGGGTCTGCTTGATGAGAGCGAAGACCGCCGGGACGACAGGGTCGAGAAGAAACTTGAGAGCTGAAAAAAAGTAACACCCCAGTACACAATACAGTGCAGTCCGACACAGTACAATAAAACTTTATTGCCTGCTTCTGCAGAAATTTGCATTCACACAGTACAATAAAACTTTATTGCCTGCTTCTGCAGAAATTTGCATTCACACAGTACAATAAAACTTTATTGCCTGCTTCTGCAGAAATTTGCATTCACACAGTACAATAAAACTTTATTGCCTGCTTCTGCAGAAATTTGCATTCACACAGTACAATAAAACTTTATTGCCTGCTTCTGCAGAAATTTGCATTCACACAGTACAATAAAACTTTATTGCCTGCTTCTGCAGAAATTTGCATTCACACAGTACAATAAAACTTTATTGCCTGCTTCTGCAGAAATTTGCATTCACACAGTACAATAAAACTTTATTGCCTGCTTCTGCAGAAATTTGCATTCACACAGTACAATAAAACTTTATTGCCTGCTTCTGCAGAAATTTGCATTCACACAGTACAATAGAACTTTATTGCCTGCTTCTGCAGAAATTTGCATTCAAGCTCGCCAGTAAAACAAAACGCTTGCTTAAAACTGACTGAATCCAACTTTCTTCATACCTCAGCTATGATTTCATCAAAGCAAATAATGTGAGTTAAAGAATGTGTACATGTATATGTACACAAAGAATATATACACTGTTCCCCCCCCCTCTCTCTCTCTCCCCCCCCCTCTCTCTCTCTCTCTCTCTCTCTCTCCCCTCTCTCTCTCTCTCTCTCCCCCCCCCCCCTCTCTCTCTCTCTCTCTCTCAGTAGACGTCTTAATAATCTGTACCTGTACGTATCAAAATTCATAACTCCATGTCGGTACAAGAACCCAGCCAGATAGCTTGATGCAGGTAAATATCGATAAAGGTCTGTGGCTTAATACTGTGCTTCCACTGAAAGAACATGTACGCCCCAAAAGCTTTATAAAGTTACCATCAGTACACACTTATTTAGGTGACATTTGCGATGAGATAATGAAATTGGCTCCTAGTACTAATACAAGAGAAATTTGCTTGTCCTAGAAAATATACAAAGGACAGAATCCAAGCATCACCACTCACACATCCACTATTCAAAAGAATAAAAAAAATAAACAAGCTGTACAGGCATAGATACTTCAAAAGAGAATAAAAATGCGATATGGTTATCGTGCTGTGTTATCTATTCTGCGTAACAGCCTGGTATTGTCTGACAAGATGCAACTGGCCTCAAACACGCACTCACAGTTTTCTCTTTTGTTTTGTTTTGTTTGTGTTTGTTTTGTTTTGTTTTGATTTGTTTTTTGTCTGTTTTTTGTTTTTTCTTTGTTGTTTCCACCCCCCCCCCCCATTTACCTCTGTGGGTGTGAGACTTCCACGCTTTGGCTCAGCCGGAAAGCATCGACAGGGAAATCCTTGGGTAATGAGGTCAACAAGGTCATCGGGCACGTGCAGGCTATGGTCAGAAAGCATCCTCTTCATTTCTGGTCTGTAACGTTGTGCGTCTGGCCGTGAAATTCTTGCAAAAGCATCCAGTGTGTCATTCCATTGCTGATCGTCACAGTATTTGTCTTTTGTCAGGTTGCTGCACAAAAATGCATACAGTGTGAAAAAAACAATAAAAATCAAGCCCCCCCCCCCCCCCTACCCTTTTCGCTACATACACACTCACATTGTCACACACACACACACGCACGCACACACACACGCACGATTTTTACTTGTTGATCAACTCTCTCTCTCTCTCTCTCTCTCTCTCTCTCGGGGAGCCGGGTTGGTCGAATGGTAGAGCTTTGGACTTCTAATGCTCGGGTCATGAGTTCGTATCCCGGCTGGGGCCAAATATTTGTGCTGGCTTTTTCATCGTTGCCCCGTCTTTGATATCACCCGATGTGGTGGAAAAGGACGTTAAACCCCCAAACACCCACCCTCTCTCTCTCTCTCTCTCAAGATGTAAGACAGGTCTGCGTACCTAATCTTTTATCCTTGTAAAATAAAGTTTCGTTCGTTCGTTCGTTCTCTCTCTCTCTCTCTCTCCCCCCCCCCTCTCTCTCTCTCTCTCTCTCTCAGTAGACGTCTTAATAATCTGTACCTGTACGTATCAAAATTCATAACTCCATGTCGGTACAAGAACCCAGCCACTTCTGACATCCGGAGGCGACGACGTAGCGCGCAACGCAGACAGTGTGGGTTTTCTTCCTTCTCGTCCGGCCCACTCACCTTGTGGACAACCTCTGACTTTGACCTGTACATGAATTGTCGTTTCCAGAACTCCGCCGGTATAATGAACCCGGCTTTTTCGCAAAGCACTGGGAGCGCATCTCTGACGAAGACTTCATGGCTGATTTTGCACAGAATTTTCCAAAGGTGCCTGAAAATCAATACATTGCATTTTGACGGAACATACCTTTCGTGGCAAGTGTATGGTAGATATTCATATATTGCATAGCCATCGGTAGATATTCAGCCTGTCCGCTTGCCAAAACAAGTGCCTTACTGCGTTTCTGCCATCAGACGTTAAGTATACTGCATAATAAGTGTGATGTGGATAGATCTAGCACTACAGCCATTTCAAAAATAAGTGAAGGAAAATTTAGAAAATGAAGGGTGGGGGGTGGGTGTTTAGGGGTACGGGTTTAACGTCCTTTTCTACCACATAGAGTGATATCGAAGACGGGGCAACAATGAAAAAGCCAGCGCAAATAGAAAATGAATGCGAAAGTCAGTGAAGATGCAATGATGATAATTAAATGCGTCCATTTTTAACAGGAGAGAAAACAATTGTCACAGCGATTCAAACCTAGCACGCTCTCGTCGATTGCCGCGGTTCCTGGGATCGAGGGATTCGTTGTCGATGTCATTGATGACGTTGCGAGCGATCAGAGCGTCCAGTAGCCCAGACTCGTGAATCTCCACTTTGGAGACAAACGGCTCCAGTATCGCCTTCATCAGTTTCTCCACATCGTTCTTGGACTCTACAAATTCATGGCGGAAATCCAGGTGTGAACACTGACGTCTATTGCCAAACAAATTACAGTTTTCCCGACCAAATCTCCAAACCAGACCATACGGGGCCAGGCTAAACTAAGTTAAGTAATGGATCTAGGTCTGTAGGTAAGCCAGAACACAGGGCCCGATTGTAAAAGTCGAGGTTAATTTAACCCACCACTACGGGCCCAACCCAGACTAGGACAAAAGAAACCAGAAAACAGAATTATATTTAAAGAAAAAAAAAAAAGGAGGCGAAGAAAGGAAGAAATAAATCCTTCTTTAACGGCTTAGGCATCTTGCTGGAATGGACCTGCTTCCTGATTTAAAACAACAAAAAAAAAAACAGAAAATTTATTCCTAGAGCTAGTTTAGTTCGATTTTAGACTCTAACATGCGGAGCCAGCAAACCAACAAAAAGGAAATGGGACAACCGGGACAGAACAGGGTGAATGAGTGTTTAAGGGTTCATCCTCCTTTTCTCACCATATAAGGGTGATACCGAAGACGGGGCAACGAGGAAAACGCCAACACCATTTTTTTTTTTTTTCTCCCAGTCAGGATTCGAATTCACGACCCGAACATTGGAAGTCCAGTGTTCTACCGCGTGCCTTTCCCAGCTCCCTCAGACCAGACCAGAAAAATTACACAAAACAAAAGGACAAAACACCCCCCCCCCCCAAAAAAAAAAAAAAAAAAAAAAAAAAAACTCAGGGATTTGCTCTCCCCTCCGCCCCCCCCCCCTTTTTTTTTTGTCATGTCACATTATGGTTTTAGCGTTTATATGTACAGATATTTCAGTCCGTTAATAACCAGACAAACAACAACAACAACAATCCAACTTGCACATGTATGCGTTGCAAGGCCCTAATTTTTTATGTTGTGATTTTCACTGTGTTCCAGTTGAATGGAGCTAAAGAAACATAATTTTATGAAGTATATATTTCGTAATGGGGCCATGATCAAATTTTTCTTGAAAGAATCTCTATGATTATGCCTATAACTGACAACTGGGCCCGTATGTAGAACTCGGGCCTAACCTAGACTAGGACAAAAGAAACCCCAATACAAATTTAAATAAAACAGGAAGTGGAGAGAGAAAGACAAAAATCCTGTAACGGCATAAGCACCTTGCTGGAATGGACCCGCTTCCTGATTTACAGAACAACAGAAAATGTAACCCTAGAGCTAGTTTAGTTCGAAGTTAGACTCTTACCCAGGGCTAAACTCCCTAACCCCGACTTTTACATACGGGCCCTGAGCTTTTCTTGGCGTAAAAGAAACTGTCAAATAGTAATGACTTGGCCAAAGCACACCTACGGATTATGCATACCCTTGAAAACTGAGCAATTCTTCAGTAGAAGTCCATAAAGACTTTTAGAGACGTCGAAAGCAAACCAAGAGATCATAATTATGTCAATACTGCGTGACAGCGGGCTGGTTTCCATTATGAGCGGGGTCTGTGTTTTGAGACCGTTTCCAAAACAGGTCCTGGGCCCGCATGTGAAAGTCGGGGTTAGGGAGTTTAGCCCCGGGTTAGAGTCTAGCCTCGAACTAAACTAACTGTTGTTGTTTTGTTTTAAATCAGGAAGCGGGTCCATTCCAGCAAGGTGTCTGTGCCGTTATAGAAGGATTTTTCTCCGCTTCCTTTTTTAATTTAATTTTGTTTCGTCCTAGTCTGGGTTAGGTCCGTAGACGTGGGTTAAATTAACCTCGGGTTTTACATACGGGCCCTGGAGTGATTGTCCAGACACTAAAGGTGCCGCATGAGTGGGTTCTGTTCGGTTTCCGCGCAAATGAACACAAACAAAAGTCAGCTGTGCAAGTTTATTGATCTACTTTTGACCGCAACTGTTCACTGCTCTCTCTCTCTCTCTCTCTCTCTCTCTTGGGGAGTCGGGATAGCCGAATGGTAGAGCGTTGGACTTGCAATGCTCGGGTCGTGAGTTCGAATCCCGGCTGGGGCCAAATATTTGTGCTGGTCTTTTTCTCGTTGCCCCGTTTTTGATATCACCCATGCGTGGTGGAAAAGGACGTTAAACTCCTAAACACCCACCCTCTCTCTCTCTCTCTCTCTCTCTCAGACACACACACACACACACACACACACACACACACACACACACACACACACACACACACACACACACACACGCAGAGACTCACCGATTGGGATCAGAGAGAGAGAGAGAGAGAGAGAGAGAGACACACACACACACACACACACACACACACACACACACACACACACACACACACACACACGCGCGCGCGCGCGCGCGCGCGCGCGCGCAGAGACTCACCGATTGGGATCAGAGAGAGAGAGAGAGACACACACACACACACACACACACACACACACACACTCACCGATTGGGATCAAATCCCGATGATCTCTAGAAGCACTGTCCGGTGTGGTAGTTACAGCACGTGCTGAATTCTCCGTCGGTAAGGTAAATGACTTGGCACGACGAAACATTTTCTGGCACAGCAGACCCTTTACTCCAGATTGAATAAGGAAACTTCACGTGAACCCTGATGGACTTCTCGTACATACGCTTCTTCAGTGAAAGTTCTGATCTTCAGGTGCAGCCGCTTGTCTATTCAAAACACTGGTCAAATTTTGTGTCTTGGATTCGTCACACCTGCAAATAAATCGAGCACAGTGGACGTAAACTGACCGCCTCCCGATAACCTACATGCACAATTTAAACTGAATTCGAGTAGAAACCCTGCGTTATGCGCTGAGCGACACACAGCTGTCTTACACCCACCAAAATGGCTATGTAGTCGGGTTACATACCGCTTCACTTCTATAAACGCAATTAAATATGGAAAGAAAAGAACGAAAGGAATGCGCGTCCCTCGCGAGACGACACCTATTCAGAGAGCCGTACGCATGGGGCCGTAAAAGCAAAGCTGTAACCTGACTCTATTTCATTATCAAGTCAACCAGGAAGTAGGCGCTGTAACTCCTCCTCTCAGTGTCCGCGTCAAGTCACTCGGCCCCAGACTGTCACCCACAGTACGTAAACCTTTCAATATATATATTTGGATTCAACCAGCATATATATATGCTGGTTGAATCCAAAAAGCCCCCTAAGTCAGATGAACCGGACTACTCACTAATTAGATTGCAGACTAATCACAACCGCTTTTGAAGAAACTTAAACTGCCGCCAACTTGTTTCGTCTCAGACCGCAGTTTCGGCACTGCTCAACAAGTCAATATTCACAATTCCGCCATAGTTGTCTACGCTGTCTCCTGCGTAAACAAATTATTTTTACGCAGACGACAGCGTAGAATACGCCAAGAGACATTTCCAGTATATGGGCAAGCGGAGCAGATACTGCACGTTGTTAGGGCCGCTGCTACACGTTGCCAGGATTGGTACTTGCAGGGCTGGCAACGCTGGCAACCCTAATTAAATCGCTGGCGGCCAGCTGGCAAATCCCCCTTGCCGGTGCTGGCGCAGGAGTAGAAAGCCGTTCTATTTTTCCTGGCAGCCAGCTAGCCACAGGCAGCCCGTACAGCCAACTGACCAATCACTGCCCAAACCTTGCAACGCCGCAGGCTGCGTGTGCCGCGGAACACTTGCCCGCCAGCAGGCAGCCGAGTACGGCCACATGCAGACGGGGTCGGCCCGCTATTGCGCGGGTCCGTTAGTGCGCGGGTCCGCTAGTGCGCGGGGCCGCTAGTGCGCGGGTCCGGGTCCGCTAGTGCGCGGGGCCGCTAGTGCGCGGGGCCGCTATTGCGCGGGGCCGCCATTGCGCGGCCATACCATCTATAAGAAGCAATACTTGCCAAGGTGACGGGGCCTACCGTGCACCCCCCCCCCCCCCACCCCGGGAATGTACTACGATGGTGCCAGATGTCTTCCTAGGATGTCCTGATTGTATTTCAAAAATGTTCCCAAGAATCCATAGGGATGCACCAGAATTACAGCCCTTAACTTAAAGGCGCGCTTTCACACTTACGACGACTTACGTGATATTCACAACAGCTGGTCTAAATCATAAACAGATTCTTGTACTACTTAAATCAATTATTATGCCACTTGCCAATGGTTTATTATCATTTAAACAAACAGAAATGAAGTATATATCAAAATGCTTATCATATACGGTGATGGTCAATGTACGCGTAGTATTATGGACGACTTGCCGGTATTGGTAAAAATCTGACAAATGAGTGTTTTCATTGGTTGTACTTCTTTATAATAAAATACATCATAAACTCTTTATTAAATGGCCAAAGTAACATTTATACATGTATATAAATTTGAAATTTGTTTTGTATCACTTTGGTGCTCGTGAGTCACGGCACATGATCTGAGATATTTTCCTCGAGCTACAAAAGTATATGACATACATTATGACAGATGAAAATAAGAGCAATGTTTTGATCTTCGAAAATGTCAGGTACATATCACATGAAAAATCTGCAGGAGTCCGTAAATGTGACATGTCAAACACAGTGTGTATAGTGCCTAATCACGAGCCAGAATATAGCATGTCTGAATTTGTCAACATACATTCATCAAGTGAATCACCCAGCCCATCCTACGCAAATATGAGTGATTTAATGCTTTAAAACTTCCACATTAGAAAAGCATGATCACAGGGCTTTCCTGTGCCCCCCCCCCCAACCATCAACCCATTGATCCAACACACACACACACACACACACACACACACACACACACACACACACACACACACACACACACACACACACACACACGTCCCTATAAATACGAGAAATTTCCATTTGAAAAAAAAAGGGTTTCACAAAAACAGTGGGTTCCTTGGAAAATCGTCAATATTTTCCATATAATTATACTACTTCACATTTGCTTTGCATCACTACAAAGACAAAGACTGTTGAATAGACAATCTGCTTTTATTTCATTAAGGTAATTACATTGCAATCCTCGCGCATAAGGCAACAAAACAGAACAATCATAACCGAACATTTCATTCCCGCGCACTAGCGGCCCCGCGCACTAACGGCCCCGCGCACTAACGGACCCGCGCACTAGCGGACCCGCGCACTAACGGCCCCGCGCACTAACGGACCCGCGCAATAGCGGACCCGCGCAATAGCGGCCCAGCCCCCATGCAGACTGGCAGTCGTGTAACCGTGCGCTGGGTCCTCGATTAGCACCCCATACCCGCTACTCAACATGCACGTGTGATCTGACCTGTCATCATATCGCCTCTGGCTAATCGACATTGTATCCGCTTGATCTCATGCAGTTGCAGGTTACACTGCAAACGTTTACTTGGTGCACATAACTCATAAAGTTCACGAGACTTTGGGGTTTTCCAAAACAGCGCAGCGACATGCTTCGTGACCGAAATATGCTGAAAGTGCAGCTAACTGATGTCCCAGTTCCGCGTCTCGGCGCAATGTAAACTTTTTTTCCTAGGAAAGTTTTCTCTCTCAGCGCTTAAGCCAGGTAAAGCTAGGTGAAAAGAAGTTGTATTTTGATTCTGAATGTTTTTGTGTATAATCTTTCTGTAAGATTATTTGTGTCTGTAATAATAGTGTGATTTAGGAAAAACTGCCTACGTGCACAGTTTTGATGCTTCAGTTAGTAGTGTTCGCGGTCGCTTCAGTACCGCAATTTTGAGTGACAGCGGGCTGACCCCACGTAACCCCACACGTGCGAAGGCAGAGGAAGAAAAGCTGCACTAAAATTAGTATCAGAGACAGCCGACCGTTTTTGTTTGGATACCTCAGTGTCGCCAGTGTTCTCCTCTTCGGGTTATCAGTACCACCAGGGATATTCAATACAATTCAATTCAATTCAGAATACTTTATTGTCTTTTTAAGAGAGGCTTTAAAAACAGAAAATCTTCTTCGGACTCACATGATGCTCTGTCACAGATAAGATAAAATACAGTCATTAAAGGTCTTGATATAAAACATAAAAATAAAATAGGGTTAAACATTAGGGCCTAACAAACTTCAGAACAATTTAAAACAAGTAATCATTGTTATTATTGTGGATTATTACCATTTACATTGTTCACTTTGTTTTATTGATTGGAGTACGGAAAGTCTGGTTAGTATTTAAGTTTGGAAAGAACTGTTCGATGGTTTTTTTTTTACTGGTAAATTCAGGCTCCTGTAAGTGAGAAGGTGTAGTGTTTGTAGGACTTTTTTTCTGTTTAGCTTTGTAGCTGTAGAGCGTTTTGGTTTATTAGTCCGTGTGTTAGTCCGTCTGGTTTTGTATTTTTATTGTACCCTGTGTAGTCTCATTTTCTTTTTCTTTGTTTGTTTATTCGCCATCACCACGCGAACCTGAATGTTCGTTTTGACCCCCGGGCTTCCAAACTTATGAGGTTCGGTAATATTGTCTACATCTCTTTGTTTTGTAAACTTTTGTTTAAAATAAGAACAGAAACTTCAGACTCCTCTTTGTCATGGTTTGCATGTCAGCTGCGTATGAAAGGGAGTGCTACATGTTTTCTTTTATTGTTTCGTGTGCACGAGAGCGAGTCTCTGTGTGTGTGTGTGTGTGTGTGTTCGGGCGTCGCTCATGTTCAGGCGTCGCTCAGCGGCCTGTACAGTGCGCTAACACCAGTTCAGCACGTGTTCTTTACTCAGACATTCTCTATGTTTAAATGTAGTGTCAGAGGATGGAATAACCACTTCGGCCGCGCTCCGGCGCTACACACTGACCTGTTCATCTGTGAATATTTCATTCAGATCGTAGCAAAGGGTTTGGTTAGGGTTTGAACGGGCGTTTCCGGAATCCCGTGACCTCAGGTGACGTCCGTCTAAAATTAGACCTGTACGAGTTCCCTCCATAATAGCCTTCGCCATTTCAAGGAGCGGCGAGGTATGAATGAGCATGCGCATACCAGAGGCGTGCAAGGTTTTCACACACACACGTTTTCATATGTTGAATTTTCAAAAATACTTTTTTCTAACTGGATCTTTTGCTGTTATTATCATTTGACTGAAATTTCCATTAACATCTCACTTACAGCATTCTAGGACTCGTGTAGTTGACTGGAGATCACGAAGGTCTGGATTTGTTTCGATAACTAAAAATTCGTGTATGATTAATGAATAAACCTATTTCTGCTGATCTTTGAAGGTTATATGTTTGTGGTGTAATCTTTTATTTGTTTTTAATAGAAAATACGTCTTACCAAGTCTGCGTGATATGTCTTCTTTAATTCATTTTACCCGTCTGCTGCAACCTCTGCCTGTCTGCATGACTGTCTCGCACACACACACACACACACACACACACACACACACACACACACACACACACACACACAGATCTGATATGTTGATCTGTACAACTGTATTTGCTGTTACTGAAAAATACATTGTATGTAGCACAATCATTTATTTTGGTTTAGAATACTGTAGAAAAACACCTAATGACAGTAGTTCATTGAGAAAAACCAAAGCCATTGATAAAGTAGAGAATAGCAGAGCAGAACTAATTGACCTAAGTACAACAATGACATGGAATGACGATATGCCAAATTACGTCACCGCGTTCCATAGTCGTGACGTCCACGCACCTTACTCTGTCTCGTATTCCCTATGGCTCAGTTTAAACAAAGCATTTGAGTGTAATTGTTTGAGGTAATGTTAGAAATAGTGAGATTTCTCTATTCTCAACTTTTAGCTAGTATTGAGGAAAATTATTTGTGCCGTAGAACTGATCTGCATGCTTTAAATAAAGTCATCAACATCTACTCACAAGGAAAAATGACAACCAATTTTCTTATTTGAAAAATAATTATAAATGCAACGTAACCATGCAGACTTGAAGGCACGCAAATACGGTAGTTCAAATCAGAAAAATTATCCCCAGCTTCACTATTCACGAAAACAAATATCAAAGGTGGTATGCATGTCTTCATGGAGTAACTCAAACCTTTTTTTAATCATTGATTTTTTGACATTTTCAAGGTTTCGATTTTTTAACTTAGAACACAGCTTTTACCCGTAGACGGTATGTAGTACACAGTGCTGCCAGATACCTATACTACTTTCAAACCTACTCTTGTCAAAATCTACTCACAAGTTGTCAAAGGGACGAGCAACCTTAAATACTGACTGTTGCTAATATGAGGTGTGTCATATGATTAAACACACACACACACACACACACACACACACACACACACACACACACACACACACACACACACACACACACATCTCAGAACCCATCGAGATACTTTCTGATGCCGACATCAAGCCCTTCTGAGAAGTCCCCTGGAAGATTCGTAGTTTTCAGGCACAGCACCGAAAACGTTTGAAGTCTTTGTAACGTTCCAGACAGGGAGGCCTCAACGAGCAGCAGCAGATCGCTCACAACTGTCCCTGTCTTCTCACGCGTTCTGTCAGTCTGCACCCTCAGGGGCATGTTGAGGTACACGCTGCACAATATGAATGTTCTCTGTAACACCAGCAGGTTCTCGCACAGTGTACAGATGCCGGTCAACTCTTCCTGTAACTGGAGAAAGGGTGAAGGAGATTCAGGGCCGATAGGTGTCTTGGATTTCAGTGTCGCCAGCATTTCGTCTGTCGTTTCACGGATGCCTGTAATTATTGAAACAAAAAGCAGTTGAAGTTTTCATTATGGACAGGGTCGACAAGGCAAGAAGGCCTCCTATTCGTATAACAGCCAACACATCACAATACAATACAATACAATACAATACAATACAATACACACACACACACACACACACACACACACACACACACACACACACACCAGACATCAACCCATTACAATCATGTGGTGCGAGGGGCCAACTCGGCTATTTAAGTTTCTTAATTTAGTGTTGCATTTTTTTTTTAATTGCTATGGGTTGAAAATTTCCAAATTCTGTTCACATTATTATTCAGAACTATTTTTTTCTTAACGAAAAGGAATTAATAGTGTTGAGAGGCTGGTTGGAGGGTGGTTTGAATTTTAATCACTGATGTTCGTTTGCCCCGGAGGTGACTTCAAACATGTTCCGACCCTAATGTGATTTGAACCGGAGGATTTAGTTACATGTTAGATTTCAGATGACTGTCATCTTTAACCAGGCGCAATGGGCCAGTTTAAGGACCGATGCCACTGTTAAGCATACTTGCCATTATACTGTTGGTGCAGTTGAATGTAGTCCTGGGTAAGCCCCACCAGATTCTGATTGGCAACAGCGTCCACAACCACGGGTCTTTTCAGCAGGGCGACCAGGTCCTCTATCGTGACGTCAGATGACACAAACTGACACAGGTCTTCAAGGTCACTGTTTTGTTTTGCTGCTTCAAACTTACTGGCCTCTGTTATCTCTATCTGTTGATACCGACCTTGGTTCTCAAAGTCACAGCTGGGCACTGGGGATTCCAGATACAACTGGCAGCGTTTTGTTTCCGAACATTGACACATCCCCTCAAAGCTGAGTCCCGCCTGCACGTCTTTACAATCCGAGTTCACGTTATCTTCAAGTTTCTGTTGGTTTTCTCCGCCAACTGCATCAGTCCCTTCGCAGATGTGCTGTTGTGACAAAATGTCACTCAACACTCCACTGGCGTTCATACCATCTGCACTGCCAGGGTCAAGTTTTGAAGACTTGTCCAAATTCACTTCAACTTCAGGCTTACTGTATATCCGTCCGCCATCGGCAAGTCTGCCCGTCACATAGTGTTCACCAGAGGCGTCCTTAGGCTTTGGATTTGCAGACTCTCTAGGAGACGTACCGGTCTCGTTCAGTACGTGTTTTTCGGACGCTTGGCTGAGGTCTTGTGTCTGTTCTCCATGACACTGCACGCTAGGATGATCGCCCTCGAGATTCTCAGGTCCTTCGAGAGGATGGACTTGTCCACTGGTATGAGGCGGAGCTTTTGCAAAAAGTCCATCACAAACTGAAGTGAGGATCGACCTACGTGCTCTCTGTCTGGCGCGCTGTGACAGGTAGATGCATCGCTGCTGGTCGGAGTCGCTCATGACTTCCGGACACGACGTCCCGTCAAATTTTCGGGTTCCTGTTTGGCTGTCCTCGCTGTCGTTGCTCATAAAAGCATCTGGGCAAAGTCTCGCACTGCCACGAGCTTCAAAGTCTCCTTCGCCATGCTCGCTGACAGTGTGCTGTGTTTTTACTGAGTTTTCGCTCGCAAGAGACACAGAATCAGCGTCAGCAGAGCTTGAATCAGACTGAGGGTACACACTCGATTCTGTACTGAGAACTGATTCGCTTGATGGTCGTCGGATTGCTAGAGCACCAGCGAACATGTGCATCTGAAAAAGACAACAAACAATATTTTAGAAAATGCTAAATACGAGGGTCACCCCATAAGTTCGTGAATGTGGCGAAATGTGAGCATGCTGGAAAGTCTTATCTAGCTCAGTTTTTCGAAATATCCTCCGTTAGCTTGTATGCAGCTTTCCATCCGTCTGAACCAAGAAGCCACTGCTCCAGCCCACACCGACTTTGGTATACCAGAAATCGGGCCCTCGACAGACGCTCGAGCATCTTCAACTGTTTCAAACGCCTTTCCCTTCAGCTCCTTTTTAACAAGAGGGAATAAAAAGAAGTCACAAGGGACTAAGTAAGGGGAATACGGAGGATGAGTGACGAGCTGGACCTGGTTTTCTTGTAGAAAGTCCAAAGTTGCAGCAGCCGTGTGAGCACTGGCGTTGTCATGGTGAAGGAGTAGGTGGCGGGTACCTGTCCGTGGGCGCCGTGCACTCCAAGCCTAGAACACCTTGGGCAGGCACGTGTTGATGTACCATTCGGCATTGACGGTCTTCCTCTCCAGAAGTGGTACGGTGGCTACGTGACCAGATTTTGCAAAGAAAACAGCAATCATTTGCTTCGAGACACTTCTCGATCTTTTGAATTTTACAGGGGGGGATTCCCCTGGAAACAGCCATACAGAGGACTGCTGATTTGTTTCAGGATCATACTGATACACATATGTTTCATCACCAGTAACAATGTTACTGACCCGATCTGACCTTCCTCCGTCGAATTTTCGAAGCATATAGAGGCACCATTCGATCCTTGCCCTCTTTTGTTCCTCTGTCAGCTGGTGGGGCACCCAACGCGCACAACGCTTCCGAACACAGAGATGGCACCGTAAAATTCTGTACAAACAGCCCGAGGAAAGGTTCAAAGTGTCCTTTATCTCATCCTCTGTGATTCGCGGGTTTTCCTTAATTAGGGTCTTGACATCGTTCACGTTCCCATCTGTAGTAACGGAAATTGGTCGTCCGCAACGGTCACTATCTTCTAACGACCTCCTCCCGAACTGGAATTCCTTGAACCACTTGTAGACCATGGATCTCGACGGAGCTTGGTCACCAAAACACCTGGTCAAAATTTCAGAACTTTCCTGGAAAGACTTTCCTTGAATAAAATCGTAATACATCATGGCTCTTAAATCTCTGTTTGAGAGGAAATTTGCACCTCCTTCTGAAGCATCACCCTTACCCTCCATTTCTTCGCGTAGGGAAAAAACGACTGAGAGCAGAAGTCTGAATTTTTGTCTCATAACTATGATGACATTGCTTGTGATGATGACATAAACATTATTTTTTGATGTCATCTGTTCTTTCACATTCACGTTCTTTCACATTCACGACCCTCGTAATAATAATAATAATAATGAGTATTGTATAGGCGCTTTACCCAATTTCAGGAATCGGCTCAAAGCGCCGCGAACTGAACCCAACACGCACGCTCACGTGAATCACACGTATTCTCTCACACACTGGACATAAACACGTTACAATCACGTGGTGCGAAGGGTCAGCTCAGCTATTTAAATTTGGGAATTTAGAATTGCATTTATTTTTTCAAATTTGATGGGCTGAACATTTCCAAAGCAGAGTACTTCTGTGAATATAACATGGCATCGTATAGTTTCTTCTGGCCAGGGAAACACAAACAAACTTTAGGATACTTTTCTTGTAAACCTGTTGAGCGCTGTCTTCGATATATAAGGATTATTGAGCTTTCAGGAGAATTTCTCTCATCCATCGGGCCGGTAAACGTATCAATTTTCCCTGAGATATCCAATCAGCAAAGGGGTACAGCTTCATAATTATCATAGCGGTTTGCTTGTAAGGCAATTGCTACTGTTTCTTGCAAGTGATGTCACTTGAATTGTACCATCTTTGTGCTTGCGCTCAATAGTCTGTCGTTAATATCCATGGTCAGTGTGTGGATGCTATCTGGTAATGACACAAAGAGATTGGGTGTTGGCTGGTTCGCGGGTTTAACGTTCTTTTCCACATCATAAAGGGTGATATTATAGATAGGGCAATGAGGAAAAAGCCAGCACAAATGTTTGGATTTCACCAGGGACTGAGTACTGAAAACTCAACGCTCTACCAGTCTGCAGATATGGGCACCCAAACAACACCAGCAACCACACACATGTACGCACGCGCACGCGCGCGAGCACACACACACACACACACACACACACACACACACACACACACACACACACACACACCCTCTCTCTCTCTCGTCTTACCCGTCTTGCTCTGAGGGTCTTTGCACTTGGTGGTCGCTTTCCAGAACGGCATCGACAAGGGAAGCCCTTCATCATCTGATCAACTAGGTCATCGGGCACGCGCAGTGAATCGGTCGACAGGATCTGCTTCATGTCCTTCTGGTGACGCGATGCTGATATACGCTGTAAGCGACGGAACGAATTGAAAATCTTGTCCCAGTCAGTTGGTGATGTCCGATTTTTAGCCGTCAGGTCGCTGGTTTGAAAGAAACGAATGATTTCTTTTGAAAAATGTGAAAGTGTCCAATGCAGCAACAAAGAAACCGGTGTTTAGTGTTGTTTCGACCGGTGCGGTATATTAATGAACACCCAAAGAAATAGAACCTCCCCCCCCACCACCACCACCACCACCCCGGTCCAATCGTATTAAAATGAATGGAAGGTGGGTTTGGGTGATTGGGAGTTGAACGTCCTTTTCCATCACGTAACATGTGACATCAAACACGGGGCAACGAGAAAGAAGGCCAGCACAAATATTTGGCCCAAGCCGGGATTCAAACTCACGACCCGAGAATTGAAAGTCCAATACTTTATCCATTCGGCTATCAAGGCTCCCCAAAATTAATGGACCCCCGGGGTCCAGCAATCATAATCGGAAGGCAATAACTTTCGAACTCCCACTAAAATTGTTGGACTTCCTTTTGCTTGGCTGAATTTCTGTGGATTACTAATAGCTCCTTAGTCTTTCCTACAACATACAACAAAAAGTGGTTTGGGTGTAACATCACTACATACGAATACAATCAACTATCGTTTGTGTTCGGAACGCTCCTTATCCAACTGACAGATTGGGAAGAAGCTACTGCATTAAGCTATGCATCCAAGTGTCCATCCTACAACATACAACAATAATGGTTTGGGTGTAAGATCACCTTTAAATCACAAGACATACCTGTTCCGTCAGGCTTTCCACAGATAACTGGGACCAGGTCTGTCCATGTTCATGGGTAGGTGGGTGGGTGCGTGCGTGCGTGTGTTTTGTGTGTGTGTGTGTGTGTGTTGTGAGTCGGTGGGTGTGTGCGCTCTGAGTCTGTACTTCAGAGACGGGCGCCTTATTAATATGATGTATGATTATTATTATTATTATTAACATTACTATATGAGAGTGCATTTAGCTATAGTCTGCGTTCCGAACGCTTCTTATCCAACTGACAGATCGGTAAGAAGCTATCGCATCAAGGTACGCACCCATGAGTCTTAAAATCGATCATCCCGATCCTGTACAGAAAGTCAGCCAGTTTTTCAGGGCGATCTCGGGACACGATGGCGCATCTGGTACAGACTTTCTCTTTATCCGCTGTGCTCCCTGTGCGTGCAGTCTGGCCAGAGCAGCCGTCGGTAGGGAGGTCCGATGCCGCAGTTTTGAAGAGCTTTCCTGGGATGATGAAACCAACCTTCTCGCACAGGACCGGCAGTACCTTCTGAATGAACACATCGTGATCGATGCCGTGCAGAATTTTCCAGAGATGTCTGCAGAAAACAATTCACTTGCTTTGTTCTGCTCAGTTTTATATATATATATATATATATATATATATATATATATATATATATATATATATATGAATTTTAAACAAATTTCGCACAGGGGCCTAACATTGTCTTATCTGAATCGAATGTGTTGCTTGGGTATCAGCCGGATAAGTTTAGAAACGGAGATGTGCAAATTATAAATCACTTACTACTCATTGCCAAAATGGTAATAAGTAAGTTTAAATATGGTCATACTATAGACATTTGTGCCTTGTTTGAATATGAGGTTGAACTTAGAAAAATTTGATTCGTACTTGTGAAATTGCCAACACGTACTGTTTCAACATGACCTGTCATTTAAATACATGCAAACTTACATCCACAAAACATAAACGCACACATAAATGAACAGACACCATAATTTCAAACACTGGGAAAAGATTGTACATCCTTTAATGAACTGTCCATTACAAAAAACAAAACAAACAAAAACAGTCAACACATTTCTGTACGATGCATATCGGTTATTTAAAAAAAAATCACTTGCTTTGAAAGACTTGATAATTATATTCTAGTTTTTCTTCTGTGGACCCTAAGACATCTACTCGAAGATTTGTACATTTACTGCTAACCTTGGACCACAACGTTCTTTCTGGTCAAATCTCCTCAGCTCTTTCAACAGACAAAGCAAGAACAACCACTCAAACCAGCGGAGAAACCAACTAACCGAAAAAGCAAATAAAAGCGACATAAAAGGGACAGAAACCACTTAACTTTCACAAAGGACAGCACGGGTCAACGTTTTGGCTTTCGCCTTCCTCAGGACACAAACAAATGGGACATAACTTCAACAAACAAAAGGTAACTCTGCTGACATACTGACATACACGGCGCGGGGGAAAAAACGGTGGGGGAGAAAAGGACCAGAAAACAATAGTTAAAACATCACAACACCCATCCTTTGGTGACAGAAGACCATTGACTGTGTGTGAACTTTAAAAAAAGTGGGAGAGAAAAGAACAGAAAAAATTGTAACTTAAAAAGGAAAAATCGAAGAAACAAGAAAAACAGAACAAACTCTTTTCATCATCATCATCTTCTTCTTCATTGTCCGTTAATGTGTGTACATGGAAGAGAAGATCTACTTCATCTCGGGTTGTGTAGATTATTGCAGGCCACGTTCTAGTCTAACCTTTGCGACAAAACCTCAACAACTGTGAATCAAATAAAAATTGCCCTCCCCCCCCCCCAACCTCTCTCTCTCTTTCTCTCTATGTTTGGAGGGAGGGGTGGGGGTGGTGGGGTGATGAGGAGGACAAACTGGTGAGTAGGTGGTCGTGCACGTGTGCACGCATTAATTAGCACTTTCCACTACAAGCGTGCACAGCAAAATTAATATGCTTAGTTGTACTGCATGGTAGCTGTGAGCGCTGCTCACTCCCTATGCCCACTAACTGTAATAATTATGTACCTTGCCCGCTCAGTGCGTGTAGGGTGGTGGAGTGCGTTCAGCGACTCGTTGTCGATGTCCGTGAGAACCTGGCTCGCCAACAGCGCATCCAGCAGTCCATCTTCGACGATGTTCACTTTCTCCGTGAATGGTTTCAGGATATCTTTCAAAAACCTTTGCACGTCGCCGTTTGTCACTGAAATCATATCGTCACGTAAAGAAGATTTATGGAGAATGAAATCCAGAGTTTACGGATACGTCCTAAGGAAGACAACAAGTCAACACATGCACGCGAAAATTAAATGTCTTTAGCTTGAGACTACAGAATCAAGTAGCAGGGAGAGTAGTGTCATTAACCTTCGCCGTACGTCGCCTTAAAACTTGCGCGCCGTACGTCGTGGGTACTAACGCACCCATGCTTTTAAAGAAGGAAAAAAAGCGTGCCATAATCAATGTTTTTGTTTCCTTTTTTTTAAAGCATGGGTGGTTTTGCATCCACCACGTACAGCGAGGGTTAAAATCAAAGCAGACAAGTAAGCACGGCCATTTGCTTTGCACATCCTTCCAGCACAGTGAAGGTTATGCTTTATATATTGCGGGTACTTATATTCTGCCAGTTTTAGCTTACTTACAGTATACATACAAAATTTAACGGATAAGGACGTGTTGATTACTGGCCAAAGACGTAACTGGGGTGTGGTTTTGTGAACTTATCAACCACTAAACTTTTTTTAACTTCAGAGAGAGAGAGAGAGAGAGAGTCAAATGAATCTTTATTTTTCAACGGTAGAGGAAGTTAACGTGACAGTCTGTCGTTGCTAATTCTAAATTCTAAAGACATCTGCTTAAGGAAATTAACACTTAGCATGAAGTAAAAATAATGATATTACTAACTGATAATATTATCAACATATTACAAAAATAAAACCAACAGAACAACCAGCCATACCCACCAGCGCTCACACACACACACACACACACACACACACAGAGTGAGAGAGAGAGAGAGAGAGAGGGTGGGTGGGTGTTTGGGGTTTAACGTCCTTTTCCACCACAAACGGGTGATATCAAAGACGGGGCAACGATGAAAAAGCCAGCGCAAATATTTGGCCCCAGCAGGGATACGAACTCACTACCCGAGCATTGAGAGTCCAACGCTCTACCATTCGGCCACCCCGGCTCCCCGAGAGAGAGAGAGAGAGAGAGAGGAAATGGTTTATTCGGTATAGGCTGTCGGCCCATTCGAATTGGGGAAGGTGAGAGAGAGAGAGAGAGGAAATGGTTTATTCGGTATAGGCTGTCGGTCCATTCGGATTGGGGAAGGTAAGAGAGAGAGAGAGAGAGAGAGAGAGAGACTTACCCAACGGTTTCAAGTCCTGATAATCTCTGTAAGCACTTCCTCGTACAGGCTGTGCTTCGGCCATCTTGGATCGTATCAAAGGATCATCAGACACACCAGGAACATATCCTAGACAGTCAGACGACAAGGCCAGACAGTGATAACGTACAACCTTGTACAGAAGTGTATGTTTCAAATGAAAAGAGGATAGTCTAGCGTCTTCATGTCTCACAATTCCGCAACAATATTATGGCTAGGTTCGCCTAACGCATCACGCTAGACAGGTTCGCTCTGGAATTAATACGACATAGCGTGAACAGAAAAAGGAATTAGGTTAAACCATATAAAAACGCATCCGTTGACGAAATATCCCGCTCCTCCGTGCACACACACACACACACACACACACACACACACACACACACACACACACACACACACACTGCGACTAATACATCTACATCTTCACCTTTCGAGATAATTTGGAACTAGGAAAAAAAGGGAAAAAAATTCTTCCTACACTCTCTTCAATGAACACACCACACGCAGCCATGATAGTCCCAAGCAAACAGAACCGCGGGCAGCGAAAGCACGTTTTAAAAACCCAGGCACATTTTGATGACTGCAGCACGTCGCTTTCTTCTCATAATATTGTGTTCCTCGATCGACAATTGAAAGAGTTGCATAGAATGAAAATGGAGAACCGTAGATCGGCACACCTACTGTGCCTAGGTCCTGTTTCGTCGATGAGGGTTAAAGTAACCTCGAGTTTTACATGCGAGGCCTGATTGTAAGGTGGCTTGTGTCTTGTGAGGGGCTGGTGGATTACGGGAGGGGCCGTAAAACTGACACCGAGCTATCGAAACAGAGATAAGCTTCCTGATTGAGGTAGGTTACATTTCATACGCAAGCTGTGGTGCAACTCTCCGTCTTCTCAAACTATTTTAGACCTCTCCTTAGACTAGTTCATGCAAGTAAAAAAAAAAAAAAAAAAAAACTTTAAAAAAAATGTCGAAATGTGGGGACCTAACAATAATCAATTTTCTCTGTTTTTCTGATGTTGTGGAATGAACTCTTGCATTGCGCGGGGAGCCGGGGTGGTCGTATGGTAGAGCGTTGGACTTCTAATTCTCGGGTCCTGAGTTCGATCCCGGCTGGGGCCTAATATTTGTGCTGGCTTTTTTTTTTTTTTTTGCCCCGTCTTTGATATCACCCTACGTGGTGGAAAAGGACGTTAAACACCCAAACACCCACCCACCCTCTTTCATTGCGCGAAACCTTCGAGGAGGCAAACAATCATGAATTATCCTTTCGGTTTTTCCAGGAAGCTAAATGTCATTACGAGGCATTAGTCAGTACAAGCGCACTTCCTAGCCATGAAAGTGTTTCAAACAAACAGATGTTTCTAGCGTTTTCGTTTCCGTGAAAGTCGTTCATGTGATTTGGGTAAACGTTAAGACAGTTCAGTATGATGTAATCCCTTTAACACTATGGTCATGTTCACTAAAGTCACTATGTTCGCAATCAGTTTGTATGTGTGTGTGTGGGGGGGGGGGGGGGGGGAGCCGGGATGGTCGAATGGTAGAGCGTTGGACTTCTAATGCTCGGGTCGTGAGTTCGATCCCGGCTGGGGCCAAATATTTGTGCTGGCTTTTTTATCGTTGCCCCGTCTTTGGTGGAAAAGGACGTCAAACCCCCAAACACCCACCCACCCGTGTGTGTGTGTGTGTGTGTGTGTGTGTGTGTGTGTGTGTGTGTGTGTGTGTGTGTGTGTGTGTGTACGGGGTGGGGGGAGGGGAACTGCAGTTTATAAAGCTCTAAGGGTGTTTGCCAGAGATGTTTCTTTTCGCTGTTTTCGTGACCTTTCGGCTTCTAACAGCAAACACGACTTTTTGTCTAACGCATCCGTACCTGGTACCTGAACTACACGTCGATATGACCAACTCGCTAAAACTAGCCACCGATGGAGCATCACTTCATTCGGTTGCATTCTACCAAGTTTCGGCTCACGTTAACGACAGCAACTGCAATTAACTGATTAGCCTCAGTAATAGCAACAGATTTTGAATAAACTTACCTGTTTGCCTTCAGACAGCAGTCAGTTTCAACACTGATCCACAAGTAAATATCAACAATGCAGCGCGGCCAGATATTCCACGCTATCTCCTGTGCAAACAAGTACCTCTTGGCGTAGGCAAGCAGAGCAGCTATTGCACACCGCCACAGTGGTAACACGGAAGACTCATGCCATACAGGAACGCTTAACACGGCTCATGTAATCTGACCTGCCATTACATCGACTCGTACCGACTGGAAGTTTACCCACTTGAGCTCCGGTGAATGTATTCTGCTACCGATCTCAACGACCAGTTCTTTGCCCCATGACTCATAAAATTTCACAAGACAGGCCTCTTGGGTTTTCCAAAATACCGAAATGAATTGCTTCGTGACCGAAATCTGCTGAGAGTGAGGGCTAACTGATGTTCCTGTTATCGCGTTTCCACGCAATGTAAACTAGTTTTATCGCAACGGTTGAGAGCGGTACGCTGGCACGTTCAGCTGTGAATTTTTTTTTTATTGCCTCTTTAGAACTGCACAAAGGAGAAGGCAGCACGCAGCAAGGGTCTGTGCGGTCATGCGAGACACAAACGCGACCTTCGAACCGTGTCTCGTAAATCAAGGAGCGGCGAGGTATGAATGAGCATGCGCATACCAGAAGGGTGCAAAGTTTTCTCACACACACACACACACACACAGAGCGAACAGTTGCAGACAAAAGTAGATCAACAAACTTGCACAGCTGACTGTTTTGGTTTTGTTCATTTGTTTTACTGAGAATTCTGTTCAGAATAGTGTAGGAACAACCGCAGGTGATACAGAAGCATTGAACGGGCACTGCAACGCACGTACACATCGCAAGTGCTGAAGTTGTTCGCTGACGGATTACGCGATTGCAACTTGCTTGCCAAAAATTGCAAGCGCGAACCCGCTACAACAGCGATTCGAGGTTCCCTGCTAGAACATACGATCGTCTTTCTATCTGTATCGACTGTACCTTCTGGCAAGGACCCCTCGGATGGTGAAGGCTATTATGGAGGGAACTCCTACAGGTCTATTTTTAGACGGACGTCATCTCAGGTCAGGGGATTCCGGAAACGCCCGATAGCGCGCTCAAACCCTAACCAAACCCTAACCCTAAGCCTAACCCGAACCCTAACTCTAAACCTAACCCTAACCCTGACCGTCTAAAAATAGACCTGCACGAGTTCCCTCCATAACAGCCTTCCCCTCCTCGGATTGTAGACGACCGTAGTACCTCCTACCAGTTCACTCCCCTTGATGTCCGACTCAGAAGTGGGATGGTCCACCCCCAGTCCCTGCCAAAGAGCTGCTGCATAATTCTTGAAGCTTACTGTTTAGTTGCACTGAAAATACTCTCAAAAGAGGAGCAAAACAGTTCGTGAGGGTAAAACATGACAAAACATGAACCTAACATGTTGAGTGAAGGTATTTGGGAGCGGGTTGGGTTTCTGCGAGCTTCACGTCCTTTTCCACCACATATGGGCGATATCAAAGACGGGGCAACGATGAAAAGGCCAGCACAAATATTTGGCCCCAGCCGCGATTCGAACTCACGACCCGAGCATTAGAAGTCCAACGCTCTACCATTCGGCCACCCCGGCTCCCCAATAAGAACGACTTACGGCTCTTGACATTGCTTCACGTGTGTTTGCAAGGCACAGCTCTTCCACCTATCGCACAGAGACAACTCACGAACTCACGACCCGAGCATTGAAAGTCCAACACTCTACCATTCGGCTATCCCGGCACCCCAGTATTTGGGAGCACTTTTGTCCAACGTAGCTGAACTGGTAATAGGTACGCAGGTGCTCCGGGAGGAAATGGGGGTGGGGGGGGGGGGGGGGTGGGACTGAACAGCCCATCTGAACACTATGAAGTCTCGACAGACAGAAAGTTCGGTCGGTCTGATTAATCGACGACGGCCTCGGACACGTTACAAGCTTAGTTCACCTAGTTATGTCTAACCCGTGAGTGATCGGGGAAGTCACATCCTTGATAACAGGGTGGGTGGGGTGGGTGTTTAGGAGTTTAACGTCCTTTTCCACCACGTATGGGTGATATCAAAGACGGAGCAGCGAGAAAAAGGCTAGCACAAATGTTTGGCCCCAGCCGGGATTCGAACTCACGATCCGAGCACTGGAAGTCCAACCCTCTACCATTCGGCTAGCCCGGCTTCCCGTTCAGTTGAGAAAGACTGATAGGTCGGCCACATTTGATCTACCCTTGGCTGTGATGGACAAGTTACACAAACAAGCCAAGTTCACTCAGCTTGAGGAAACAGGCACATTTATTTCTGTGCTCCCACCACTGTGTGGTGGAAAAGGACATTAAACCCCCTAACACCCACCCACCCATTCGCTCCTACCAAGGAGCTTCCCATCGTTGCGTCTTCAGTCGCTATTTGGTCAAACCCCGTCAAGAAATGACCAGACCTTCGAACCAAACTCATCACAAAGACATCTGTCAATGTCAGTATTTTCTAACCCTTTCCTCACAGAATGCAGTTTTCCGGTCACATCCAGCACGGCGCATTCTATAAGAACGAGTAAGTCCCCTGCTGCTTGATCTGCTTTCAAGCATGTCCGTTCCGTGGTCAGTTTGGTCGTTATTTCGAGGTAGATGCTGCACAGAATGAGCGTTCTTCCATAGTCGAGCAAGTCTTTGCAGAAATGGTCGATGTCCGCCAAGTGTTGCTGAATCTCGGTGCTGCTTTCGTAGTCGCCAGACTGAAGTTTGTCCACGATATTGTAAAGTGTCTCGCACAAGTCTGAAACAGAAAGAATGTGCATTATGGTTATGGTTATGGTGATGTCTGTTGGCTCGGGGGGCTGTTCAGCAATGCATCCCTGGAAAAAACAAACAAGCTCGAACCTCGTGCACATCAGAAATATTCAACCCACAAAATTCAAAAACAAATGCATTTCAAAAATAAAATTTAATTGCTGAGACGGGCCTACGTACCACGTGATTGTGTTCCCTGGTGTCCAGTGTGTGGAAGAATGCGTGTGATTCACGTGAGCGTGCGTGTTGAGTTTAGCTCATGGCGCTTTGGGCCAAATATTTGGGATAGAGCGCCTATATTAATGTGGTTATTATATTATGTTTGGAAGCTGAAATCTTCCGTCATCTTGTAAAAGGGTCTAAACGGCTTGAATATGATAAGCACGCAGACCTTTTTTCCAAGCGATAGCAGAGATGTTGAACACGTCCATGGACGTTATCATCCGAAAGATTCATAGAAAGGCACACACAGATAAAATAAACTGTTTACGTCTGTTCAGACAGATGATCCGCTTACCTTGGTACAGCTGTTCCTGCTCGTAGTGATCATGGATGAGGTCGCTGAGGTTATTTCTGGCGTCGACATTCAGCACCGCAGCTCTTCTGAGGAGTTCCGCAAGTTCATCTATTGTGACCTCAGATGTCACGTACTCATGCAAATGTTTCAGGTCATTGTTTTGTCTCGCTGCCTCAAGGTCCCGAGTCTGTACCGCGTCCGATTCTTCTGGCTGGTTCTGGTTGCCTTGGTTACTGGTGTGGTCGGATTCCCCAATGCCATCCGTGTAGCTGTGTTCGAATGGCACCACCTCGCTCATACGATGTGAATTAGTTTCCTCATCTTCATCGTCCCAGTTGTGTTCATAGTTCTGACGTTCCGTTGCAAGAAAAGATGTGCAGGTTGAACACACCGTCCACTCTGAGACGACCCCCGTATTCTGCTGTCTCTCGTATTCTCCTTTGTACAAAGTGGTTTGTATGTCTCGCAGATTCTTCGTCAGATTGACACCAGGTGGCGCCCATGCATCATCGGCTTGTGAACCAAAGACTCGACTGTTGGCAGATGCACTCAGTTCATCTCCTCCGGCAGCCTGGCTGGACAAAGTCTGTGATTTAGCTCCACGAACTATGTTCTCGGTTTGGCTTTGAGGAGAAACGGCTGCCGCAGAAACGGATTCTGTGCGCAGATTCAACATATCTGCTGTGTGTGCTCCGCCCTGTCTGCCAACAGTCTGGCAACGCTTCGTTCCCAAAGCGCTACGCTCCTGTTGGACCTGCGGGCGTCTGTGTGTGGAGGGTCGGGGAAAAGTGCCACCGCGATGGCAAGAACGAGTGGACACTGCAGAGCATCGTCCAGTGGGTAATGTGTACTCTACTGAAGGCTCTCTATCTGGTCTACTCTGTTCCCTGACTGTATCACTTTGCTCAAATGTGCCCTGCATATCAGAGGAACTTGTGTCCTGTGATTCAGGGATACTTGAGCCCTGTGAATCAGGGATACCCGTACCCTGTGTATCAGGGGTACCTGTGCCCTGTGAATCAGGAATATTTATGTCCTGTGTATGAGGGATAGTTGAGCCCTGTGTATCAGCGATAACTGTGCCCTGTGTATCAGGGATACTTGTGCCCTGCGTATCACGAATACTTGTACCCAGTCTATCAGGGATACTATAACCCTTTGCATCAGGGGTCCCAGAAACATACGACTGATCTGAAGTCACGTTTTCCTTGACATCCTCCTTGCCCAGCAGCTCACGGAGTATTGCCGTTACCAGCTTTGTATCGTCCAAAGGAAGCCGAACAGACATGTGTTTAGTGCGTCCCGGACTTTCGTGAATCTTCCTCTCTGAGAAGATGTTGCTGAAAGGTTCTTTCCGACCACGTTTTGGCCCGTTCTTTCCTCTCGTCCACACGTCTAACTTCACTCTTGTGATCACTTTCAGCACAGCAACATTCGGTAGTTCCGTGCAGCTCCACGTCCACCTCGGGAGGTAGACCAACCCCATCGGTGGGAATTCCCGATTTGCCACGTTCGGGGCTTTGTGGAGGTGCTTGTACTTTCGGGTGAGTTTCTTCTGTCGCATGTGGGTCGTTGCAGGAAATCCTGAGGTTGTCGCGACGAGCTTCGTTGTAAGAGAGAATTTCGTTCGCTATGGATGCATCCGAGAACCGACGGGCTGAGAGTGTCTCGTACTGCAGTCGGAGCTGCAACGAAAGGAAGTGACCAGATGAAGTATACTCGTCTAAAACTATGTTTTCCACAAATTTAATAATAAGAATAATCGCATTGATTTAGGCGCTTTATCCAAGATATTTGGCTCAGAGCGCCGCGAGCTAAACCCAACACGCACACTTACGTGAATCACACGTATTCTCTCAGACACTGAACACACAACAATCACGTGTTGCGAGGGTCTAGTTCAGGAATTTAAGTTTCGGAATTTTAGAATTGCATTTTTTTTTTTTTTTTTTGTTGTCGGCTGAACATTTCGAACGCAGAGGGGAAGGAAGCCGGAGTACCAGGAGAGAACCCCCGACGGTCGGCCTGAATGAACGGTGTCACACATGAGACAGAAAAAGTCTTCGCCCCGAATGGGACTCGAACCTGACTTCTCGCATTGGTGACAAAGTCTTAACCACTAGACTTAACGACCGCAGCAAAATTCAAATTCACATTCAAACGACTTTATTGTGTCCATCACTGAAGAATAAATTTGTTTTTTGATCAGGGGCATGAATAAATAAAGTAAAGGGTTAACATTCAAAAGCAGCTTCACTATGTTCGACTAATATAAGACGAGCAAACTAAAACTGATAAGAAAGGACACAATGCATAAAACTGATTCACCACTAATTTACCAACTAACTAAAGTGAGCTTATAATATTGAAGGTTAACTTACTAAGTTACTCGGAGACACTTCTTGCAACTCGTTACTCAGGTTACTCGAAGATACTTCTCACAACTAATTTATACGCAAGACATGCAAGTGCCGTGAAGCAGACCACATATGCATTAAACTTTGCACGCCAAACTATGGCTATTATGATGCTACAGTATTAGCGAGCATTTACAAAAAGTTGTTGGAACACGACAATATTTATTCTGATTTTGTTTGTTTTGAGATATGCGTCTTACAGGTACTAAGCGCCTTTTTGCAGGTGTGCTGATGAGCTCTCCTGTTTCCTGTCTCGGTCGCAAAACGCCCCCCCCCCCAAAAAAAAAACAAAAACAAAAAAAAAACAAAAAACAACAACAACAACAACAACAACAACACCGCAAAATCACCGGCACCCGTAGTATAGTGGTTAGCACTTCGGACCATGGACCGGGAGACCCGGGTTCGAGTCCCAGCCGAGGCAAGCGGGATTTTTCCTACCTAGGTCGACTCGTACCCAGAGCGGGTGTGCTATGGACCCAATGGGGAGGCTGTTGCCACACAGCCGAGATTCACCCACTTCCAAGAGTTGGGGCAGCAAAAAACAACAACAACAACACGCAAAATCAAATACCAACCCCCCCCCCCCCAAAAAAAAAAAAAAAAAAAAAAAAAACCAAAAAAAAAAAAAAACCCAAAAAAAACAACAACAAACAAACAGTCGAACGCCAATGCTAAATAGAGCTTCTCTGGTGGCTCAGAGTGGATTACAACGAGAGAGGCCCACCAGATGTTTCGCGTCTCGTAAAGCTACCTTGTTGAACGTCTTGCAAAAGCTGAAACATCTCCTGACATACCACTCTGAGCTATCGGATCAATTTGCTTCCGCAACCAAATTTCCAAAAGGAAATATGAAGGACAAAATACGAACCCGTGTTTTCTTCAAACTGTCCATGCTGCTCCCAATTGCCAGAGAGCAGCGACAAGGAAGACCCTGAGTCATCAGGTCCACAAGGTCACAGGGCACGTGCAGATCGTGGGTCGACAGAATTTTCTCCATTTCCGGTTGCAGACGGGACGCTGTGGGTCGTGGAAGGTTTTCAAAAGCCCTGAATACCTCATGCCAGTTGGGTGGCGCAGTTCGGAAGTGTCTTGTCACATCACTGAAAACAAGAAAAAAAAGCAACCTTTCGTAAAATGTAATATACTCTCCCTCCGATCCTCCTTTAACCTGCCGGGCAGCATGAATAGCCGATGATATAGCGTTGGATTTTCAATGCTCGAGTCTTCGGTTTCAAATCCCAGCAGGGGCCAAATAATTATTTGTGCAGGCTTTATTTTCTCGTTGCCCCGTCTTAGATATCACACTTACCTGGTGGAACAGGACGTTAATCTCCTAAACACCCACCCACCCTTCAACCTGCCAAACCCTGGAACTCACCACCTTTCTTCCCCAGCTGGGCTATCCTGCCTCCACTACAAACCATACGTAAAAATATGTTTCTACACGCATCACGCGACACCCCCGACACGCTACACACTACACCACTAATCCTCAGGTACGATATCCCGGATACGACACCGATACTCTGCTGCACCCATTTACGACACCAGACACCCCGTTTCACCTGCTTTGCGACACGATTACGTCCAACTTATGACACAAACACAAACTGGCGTAGGTGGGGGATGGAGGGAGTTGATATATCAGGATTTTCCACTGCACATTACTAGAAAAATTCTGTGGAAAAAAAAAATAATGATAAAAAAAACCCACCAAAACCCAACTGAATTCAGTAAGGTCCCTGCAAGAAAGGAATTGGGCAGAGAGATGGGTGGAGGTCAGCAGTGGCTGGTTCGGTTGTGTGATACTTAGTGCATTCTCTCAAGAAAGATTTTTTTTTATGTAAACAGGGAAGCGCCCCCAAAGTCGCCACCCGTGAAGTGGGTGAGTCTCGGCTGTGTGGCAACAGCCTCCCCACTGGGTCCATAGCACGCCCGCTCTTGGTAGGAGCCGACCTAAAAGTCTCGCTGGCCTCGGCTGGGATTCGAACCCGGGTCTCCCGGTCCATTGTCCGATTAAGTGCTAACCACTGCACTACGGGGTCCAGTTTTAATTTTGGCTCCAATCAGTTGCCTGTGAGTTTGACTAAAAGTTTATAATCAGTTTAAAAACAGAATACCTGTGAGTGTCGCCATCAATGAGATCAAAACGATACAGGAGGTCAGCCATTTTGGGCAGCCGAACTCTTCTCTTGATGTCGCATCTTACGCAGTATGACGTTTGTTCTGGGCGATGACCTTGGCATGCCTTTGACCTTGACATTGACCCAGTTTTCCAGAACCGAGCTGGTATTAGGAAGCCTGCCTTCTCGCACAAGACTGGCAACGCTTTCTGGGTGAATTTTTCACAGCTGATCCCGCGAAGAATGTCCAGTAGTCGTCTGCAGCAGATGATTATTCAAAGAGTATTGTTAGACATACGGTAGTTCGGGTAACCCATGAGTGATCGGGGAAGTCACATCCTGGGTTCGGGATCCAAGCGGAGAACCTTTTTGTGGCTACATCTTTTACGTGGTGGATAAGCACAGGAAAACGTCAGGCTAATGTAAGAAACATGGCAGCGTACCTAAGCCGTTCGATGATTTTTACTAGCTGAGCTTGATTGAAGTTAGAATGGGATCCCCTATGGCGCACGGCGAACCTCACCTTGCAGTGTTAGCGTGGGACATTTTCCACTGAGACACGCACGCACTGTAGCTTGAAGGGCTAAAGTGTGTATTTTCGCGGAGCGTTATTCAGCGTCAGTTGTGTCCTATCATTATTTATACATTGGTCCAGCCACCACAGAGATCTTAATGTGTTGATTTTTTTCCTATGGTATCCAACATGACCCTCGATTACAGGAGAGGGATATCATGACTAGACATACGGTATCTCACACCAGTCGGAAGCTACGGAAGCCTGCGATCGCCAGGGACTATGCTATTCTGCTTTAGATGTTTGTATGGATAAAATGGCCAGATTGTGCACAGTATTGGTGGCAGACTGTTTGAGTCTTACCTTGCACGTTCATGACGTGTGGGGAGATGGCTCCCACTGAGAGATTCGTTGTCGTCGTCATTGATGATGCCGCAGGAGATGAGAGCATCGACCAAGTCGGACTGGTGAATGTCGATTTTGGCGACGAAAGGCGTCCATATTGCCTTCAGCAGTTCGTGGACACCTTCCTTAGTTTCTGGAGACAAACAAGATTAATAAACAACACCGACAACAACAAAAACACACAAAAAATAAACAAAAAACCAACCCCAAACAAACAAACAAAAACAAGCAAATACACAAACAACCAAGATAAACCTAAACTTATAATACTCTGTGTATATACAAACAAACAAAGAACCCACCCTAAATAGCTAAAGTGTGTAAGGCAATGAGAATGTACATACATGTATGTGTCCATTGTCTGATTGTAACATGTAGGCAACAACAGTAGACCCCCCCCCCCCCCAAGGAAACACAGTCTTAGTACTACAAGTAACTGTTCTTACTGTACACTGTTTCTATACTAATGCATACCATTGTCATTTTTTTTTTTTTTTAGTCACTGATGGTGGCCATGATGACTGATGAGAACATATATTCCTGTGTACCCACACATAAACTAGAGAGGCAAAAGCCTCCATGGCTCCCTTGTGACGTGGGTCAAGGTCATTAAAAAGAGTATGTTTGTAAAAATCTTATCACTATCTATCATCAAGCCAAGTAAGGTGTCTCTGGTGTTCTTAGTTCCTGGCAATATTACACTTTTCCCCAAAACCAATCAATCAATACATCTTTATTATCCCAGAGGGAAATCAATACATCTTTATCTTTATTATCCCAGAGGGAAATTTGTCTAACTATATGGCCTTGACCTTGGGCCAAGGTCATTCAAAAAAGATATATCAATGTCTATCATTACACCAAGTTGGATGCCTCTAGTATTTGTAGTTTCTCCAAAAACGGTAATATTGAAATTCACAACAGACAGCTTTAATGACTCACGGTCAAGGTCATTTAAAGTGGTATGGGTATATAGTTCTTATCAATGTCTATTAGCATGGCAAGTTTGGCGCCTCTGCTGTTTATTGTTTCTGAGAAAATGCCAATGTTACGGTTACACAAAAATAGCTTGTACGGCCTTGACCTTGACACAAGGCTATTGAATACATGTATATCTGTTAAGTTCTTATCAATGTCTATCACCATATAAAGTTTAAAACCTCTGGTTTTTGTAGATTCCAAGAAAATGCCAATGCAAAATTTTAAAACAGACACCTTTAGTGACCTTGACCTTGAGTCAAGGTCATTCAACATGATATATTTTGAAAGGTCTTACGGCTGTCTATAGGCATGCCAAGTTTGGTGCCTCTGCTTTTTGTAGATTCTGAGAAAATGCCCATGTTAAGGTTTACTGCGGAAATGCGGAAAATAGCTTGTACAGCCTTGACCTTGACACAAGGCCATTGAATACATGTACATCTGTAAAGTTCTTATCAATGTCTATCATCATGCAAAGTTTAAAACCTCCGGTTTTTGTAGATTCCAAGAAAATGCCAATGTAAAATTTTCAAACAAACAGCTTTAGTGACCTTGACCTTGAGTCAAGGTCACTCAGAATGATATATTTTGAAAGGTCTTACGGCTGTCTATCAGCATGCCAAATTTGGTGTCTGTGCTGTTTGTAGATTCTGAGAAAATGCCAATGTTAAGGTTTTCTACGTAAATGCGGAAAATAGCTTGTCTGACCTTGACCTTCATACAAGGCCATTGAATACATGTATATCTGTAAAGTTCTTATCAATGTCTATCATCATGCAAAGTTGAAAACCTCTGGTATTTGTAGACTCCAAGAAAATGCCAATGTAACATTTTCAAACAGCCAGCTTTAGTGACCTTGACCTTGAATCAAGGTCATTCAAAATTATATATTTTGAAAGGTCTTATGGCTGTCTATCGGCATGCCAAGTTTGGTGACTCTGCTCTTTGTAGATTCTGAGAAAATGCCAATGTTAAGGTTTACTGCGGACACACCCACAGACACACACACACACACACACACACACACACACACACACACAGACAGACGACGGAGGGTTATAACATAGACTCCCATTGTTACACAAGGGAGCCAAAAATGAGAAATAAGAAAAAGCCCCCCTTCCCTCCCAACAACCCCACCCCCCCCCCTCCAACCCCACCCCTGTCATCCAACTAAAAGCGACATAAAAGGGACAGAAACCACTTAACTTTCACAAAGGACGGCAGATGTTTATGTCCTGAGGAAGGCGAAAGCCGAAACGTTAACCTATGCCGTCCTTTGTGAAAGTTAAGTGGTTTCTGTCCCTTTTATGTCGCTTTTATTTGCTTAACTTGTAACCACCTTGGCAGTCATTACCGTTTCCTTTTCTACGTCATCCAACCCCCTCCCACCAACCTCCAACACCATCACCAGCAACACGATGAAGCGTCCCGTACGCCCTCCAGCCCGCCACCAGAACAACGACCGGCGAACACGAACACGCACACACACACGCACACGCACACACACACACACACACCACACACACACACACACACATTTACCGATTGGGATCAAGTCTCGGTAATCCCTGTATGCGTTGTCACGTGTAGAGCTGACGTCATGTTGACGGTTCACATTTGATACAGCCATAATCGACCTGCACTGTGGACGTAACCTACATTATTTGTTTCCAGAATGCGTTTTAGTTCTGAAAAAGGAAAACAACACCAAGTCGTAAAACAGCGTCTGAAAGACCAGTTAAACAAAAGTCTAAAACAGCCGTTACGCATAACCCTAACGACGGTCTCATCCTTTTCCATTCATAGAAAAACACAATCGCCTGCAGCTAGAATTTCATGCACTCCTTTTCTCTCATTCTATACATGGTGGGTGGGTGGGTGGGGGTTTGGGGATTTAACGTCCTTTTCCACCACATACGGGTGATATCAACTACGGGGGCAAGCGATGAAAAAGCCAGCACAAATATTTGTGCCCCAGCCGGGATACAAACTCACGCCCCGAGCATTAGAAGTCCAACACTCTACCAGTCGGCTACCCGGTTCCCGTATACGTGGCGGAAAAGCACGTTAAACTACAAAACACCCAACCCTTACCCACCCTTTTCTCTCCTTATTGTGTATGGCTCACGTATTCCATTTGAAAGGAGCCTGCTGAACACCTGGAGGTCCCCTACTGAAACTGTTTACATAAAACTACTTAAGCGGCTAAAAAAGCGGCTTGCACATATCGTTTTCGTACAAGAGGCCACAGGTGACACAAGCTGAAAAGACTGGTGCTGTTTTGAGTGACGTAAAGCACATAACAGACAAAGAGTGCGTGTGTACTAGACCAGTGACAGTAAAGCAACGCAAAAATAACTGATATCTCAACAAGGAAGTGTTACACTCACATCTGACGTGGTATAATTATGTGTTTGACTAAGAAACATACCCTCTCTAGGTCTGTTTTTGCTTATTTGTTTTGTTTGTTTGTTTGGTTGTTGTTGTTGTTTGTTTGTTTTTTGTTTCTTTTGTTTTTTGTTTGTTTGTTTGTTTATTGTTGTTGTTGTTGGTTTTTTTTTTTTTTTGGGGGGGGGGGGGTATCAAAAGCAACAGTTACTATTTTGAAAGTAACTGTCAGATTTTGAATGCCAGAGTACAAATAAAGTTCTCGTAAGATGAGTGAGTGAAGGAATTCAGATATCCCAATCTGAAGCATCAACCAGGCAACGTACATTATCTAGGCAAGCATGGTGTGCCAAATACATCCGTCCGATCGCCATTGGCCCCTGAAACGCTGCTGGGCTCCTGGTTTCCACTGAGTCAGGGGCAAGATTGGTCCTTAAAGTCTCATCTATTCATCGTGGACCATACTTTTCACCCAGGTATCATTTTTCTGGTGTGGGGCATCAGCTTTCTGAGCTGGGCATCGCTTTTCTGATCTGAACATTTGTCTTGGCCTAAATCTGTCTACCCAGTCCTTGAAAGTGCAGTGTGTATAGTTTCAAAACAGTATTATTTTCTGCTATTCCTTTGCCCCACGGGTGATTTGGCCTGTTTGGAGTCGAGCGTGAAGCAAAATAAGGTTTACTAGGAAGATTTAACACGTACGAGTTTGAGTGCTGGAGTACGCGCATTGAGTCATTTTGTGAGAATTTGTGCTATACAAGTACGATTCATTATTATTATTATTATTATTATTATTATTATTATTATGACTGTAGGCTGTAACGTAGCTTGAGACTGCAATAGCTAATCAATGATTTGATATTGTTCGCACCATCAGGGGCGGTTGGTGGTCTAGTGGTTAAGAGACCTGTCACCAATGCGAGAGGTCAGAGGTTTCGAGTCCCACTCAGGGCAAAGAATTTTTCCTTCTCGTATGTGGCACCGTTCATTCGGGCCGATCGTCGGGGGTTCTCTCCGGGTACTCCGGCTTCCTCCCCCTCTGCTTTGGAAATGTTCAGCCCACCAAATTTGAAAAATAAATGCAATTCTTAATCCCGAAATTTAAATAGCTGAGCTGACCCTTCGCACCACGTGATTGTAATGTGTTTATGTGCAGTGTGTGAGAGAATGCGTGTGATTCACGTGAGCGTGCGTGTTGGGTTCAGTTCACGGCGCTTTGAGCCGATTCATGAAATTGGGTAAAGCGCCTATACAATACTCATTATTATTATTATTATTATCATGGACTCATCCATTCATCGTCTGCCCGGCCTGTGTTTTAATGAGGCCGCGATTAGCTGCTGTCGTCCCCAATACGTGTGCACAGCTGGACAAGCATTACATAGCAAAACACGTCTTGTCACCTACCATGTGTGTTGTCAAACGTGGTTCAAGTCACGATAGACAACGCCAAAAAAGCTGCAACCACGGTATGTCAACAATACGCCTCGGTCAGAAACACTGTCTGGGGAAACGTGTCTTCTCCAATGATCTAAACAGAGCTGGGTTTACTCGAGCGTTTAAAACATACAAGACGGGTCATATCCCACTAACACACGTGCACTTGCTTTACATTTTAGTTGTACAACTGTAAAGTTATGTACACAATGAACGTGTTTTGTGCTAAACACTGACCTTGGCGCTTTTGAGGAGTCGACGTGTTCTCAAGGCGAAATATCCACGTATTCACCTCTCCTGTTTTCAGTCCACAAATCATCTGAGTCAACACAGAACGTGTATACACATAGCACCCTACCCGCACAGATATGTTGCACTTGTGGGAGCCACGATATGTCACCAGGTTATGCTACACATCATGGAGTGCATTCTAGATCGTCGCTGTCAGCCCCTCCTCTTTACTTGATACTTGCCTGAGTGTGAGCTCGGCGCTAAAAGACACTACCGCTGAAATATGTTGCTCTTTGGCTGTCGATGACACACCCAAGAAATTACTGAATAGGCTGGAAGGCAGGACGACGCAGTAACAACAACACACGTATAAATAGCTCGCCTCCGCTTACAAGGGGAAACCCCCCTCGAGCGTTTAAAACATACAAGACGGGTCATATCCCACTAACACACGTGCACTTGCTTTACATTTTAGTCGTACAACTGTAAAGTTATGTACACAATGAACGTGTTTTGTGCTAAACACTGACCTTGGCGCTTTTGAGGAGTCGACGCGTTCTCAAGGCGAAATATCCACGTTTTCAGTCCACAAATCATCTGAGTCAACACAGAACGTGTATACACATAGCACCCTACCCGCACAGATATGTTGCACTTGTGGGAGCCACGATATGTCACCAGGTTATGCTACACATCATGGAGTGCATTCTAGATCGTCGCTGTCAGCCCCTCCTCTTTACTTGATACTTGCCTGAGTGTGAGCTCGGCGCTAAAAGACACTACCGCTGAAATATGTGGCTCTTTGGCTGTCGATGACACACCCAAGAATTTAATGAATAGGCTGGAAGGCAGGACGACGCAGTAACAACAACACACGTATAAATAGCTCGCCTCCGCTTACAAGGGGAAACCCCACATGCTACATATTTACTTACTCAAAGTTAAAGGCGTGACACGGATTATCAGACATCGTAGTATGTCCCTTAGTAACAGAGTGTTCCTGTACTCACGTACTGTGAAATACGATGCTTGTGTGGCGCAAGAAGAAGGGGAATGGCCAGACGTCGACCGCAGTTAAACAAAAAACCACACGGGTTAGATTCCTGTATAAGTGCTAACAGTACTTGTGCACCAAACCGAGACAGGAGAAGTTTGTTGTCTCTGTGCGACAGGTGGAAGAGCTGTGCACTGCAAACACACGTGAAACAATGTCAAGAGCCGTGGGTCGTTCTTATTGGGGTGCCGGGATGGCCGAATGGTAGAGCGTTGGACTTCTAATGCTCGGGTCGTGAGTTCGTAGCCCGGCTGGGGCCAAATATTTGTGCTGGCTTTTTCATCGTTGCCCCGTCTTTGATATCACCCGTATGTGGTGAAAAGGACGTTAACCCCACAAACACCCACACACACCCTCTTATTGGGGTTGTATTGCCTCGTTCACCTACGGCAGTTGATGTGACAAGATAGCCCGTTTGGGTTTGTCGTCGCTAACAATTTTTGGCGAGAAACTTTTCGCTGAGAAATTAGTGTTCTGGGTTTTGTTTTGTTTTTCTTTCTTCTCAGCGTAAATCAGCAACCTAACTGACAATTTCACTACTGTTCTGGAAACATGAAACGTCCTTTTCGAGGAGGGTGGGTGGGTGTTTGGGAGTTTAACGTCCTTTTCCGACACGTATCTCTTTCGAGAAATGTAATCGTTCCAAACTAATATTTTGTGACATCACTCTGTCCTGCATCATGTAGATTTATGTTTACACGAATACATGATTTTAGCCGTGAGCTAATGAGTAGTCGTGAGTGGCTATTCACATGACCTAGGCTGTACCGACCATTTTCCTCCCGGTGGGAGGTGAATTGGGGTCGTGGATACCCTTAGATCTGTTAGGTGTTTCAGCGGTAGAATGGTAGGTCACCTCTAAAAGTTGACAAAACAACTATGCACCGGCCGTGACGTATGAGTTCCAAATGTTTGAACTGACGCACTTTTTTTGGCGCGTCTTTGACTGATGACGTAACTGTAGTGTGTTTTTGTGAACTAGTAAACCACTCAGTGAGTTCTGAAAAGTCGTAACTCAAACTTTCGCTTTCTGTTTCTTTACTTTTTGGGCTGACGTAAAGCACTCATAGTTAACTCACTTAACTAGCGTGCCTCACTCAACTCACTACGGGAAGTTAGTAAAGCTGAGAGAGCAGCTTAGGCCTATTAGATGTGTGCTTTTCTATGTCATTGGCCAAGTCCACCTTGCCCGACATTGACTACAAGCCGTTGTTTCGGGGAAGGGGTCCTACCATCCCACCGCTGAAACAACTAATAGATCTAACGGTATCTCACCTTTCACAGAAGCCCCATTCAGCAAAATTGTCGGTACAACCTAGGCCATGTGAACAGATGATTTGTACCCGCTCACGACCATGGTTTCGGGTCAAAATGCTGTGAATCGCAGCGCAGGAGAGGGGAAAGACAGGAAGATCCTTATTCTTTCCTAACTGATGTCGAGTTCCAAACAGCAGCCAGAAGGGAAAACTTTATCATACTGGAAAAGGGGCTGTTTTGGATCTGAAAAGATCTTCCTCCCTTTCCCCTCTGCGGGGAGCCGGGGTGGCCGAATGGTAGAGCGTTGGACTTCTGATGCTCGGGTCGTGAGTTCGTAGCCCGGCTGGGGCCAAATATTTGTGCTGGCTTTTTCATCGTTGCCCCGTCTTCGATATCACCCGTATGTGATGGAAATGGACATTAAACCCCCAAACACCCACCCACTCTCTCCCACCACCTTGCAAGGAAGTTATCGAACGGAAGCAAAACCCACGTTTCGAGCATGCGCATCAAAGGGATTCCCCAAAGCTTAAAATAGATTACCGGGTTAGGTAGTCCATGCTCTAACTTCGACTTCTACATCGCGCTGAATCGATCACACTAGCCTCGGACTAGCTAGTCTGAGTTAGGTCCGTAGCCAAGGATTAAATTAACGTCGAGTTTTACGTGCGGGCCCAGAAAGCCGAGAGTAACTGTGGCATTCTGTTCTAAAAGGAATACGACAGTCACCATTTCGGCGTCAGTAACCAGCACGTGCATCAAAGAAGCTTCTCTTACGAGACAATGCCACAGACGTAAAGAGGTAGACGCACCGCCGCACGCTGCCACCGCTGCTTGCGAGTGTCACTATCGCGGCCATCTTACTAATACCAGAACTCAGAGGCTCTGTGTATAGGACGCCTCGTTCGAAATACAAAGTTCTTTAGAAAGACGTCATCAGGAATGCGACGTAAGATAAAGCAGACCAATGCTATGCGCGCTATGTAAACAGCTGATAGCGTCTGGTCAATGCTATGCGCGCTATGTAAACAGCTGGCACTTCCAGGTACTAGCAACATGGAGCGCGGCGGCGTCACTTTTCCGACACCGCGGTGCGTCTATCTCTATACGTCTGTGGACAATGCACACCTCTCCACGCAATATCTGTGACGTAATGTCTAGCCTTGGAACACAAAAGAATTACTGTATGGACGGACCTACGCTATTGCAACTTCCATCGTGACGTCAAACTGCCATGACGCCTTTGTCTAGCCTGTGTACGTTTTGAACCACGTGACCATTCAAGAAAACGGTTTGGGGGAAAAGCTTTTGTTGTAGCCTTGGTTTCGTTTGCGTATGTGCTACAGGCACCCTGGACAAAGCGTGGGTAAGGAAAGACTATTTCCATGTGTACCACAACAATTTTTAAAACCAGGACAAGAAGCTCCTTCGAGGATATGGAGGAAACGAAAGGATTGTAAGCGCAAACCGCAAAATGCGACGCTACAGTATATGCAGAGTGGCAGAGATAACGGCCGTGCAAAAAAGGAAACGATTTTTCGCGCCGCAAAATACCATCACGACGAGTCAGTGAATACACGATACAAGATGAACCGTTCAAAAAAGAAAAAAAGAAAAAAAAGGTTCATTTTCACGGTCAACCGGCAGAAAATCAAAACAGGACGACAGTGAAAAGTGTTTGGTCGTTAGGTAGCGGACATCATTTTAGTGGGATCCAGGATAACCAAGCTCGGACTGTGGGTTCAAATCCTCAATGGGATCCAGGTGGCGACTTTTGTCATCCTCGTGTGGCGGCAAATGGCGTTTTTCGTTCACCTGCAACCAGTCCAGCACATGACAAACCAACCAGTATGAACCTTCTTTTGGAAGATGCAGCAGTGCAATAAAATAGCCTAACGGAAAACACTCGGAGGATGAACACACCTGACGGTTCGCTTGGAAGACACGATCATGCTCTTTGATAACGCAAATTGCATTCATTTGCTTCATGCAGCAGCGGTTACAGACTGGCAGACCGTTTTGATAAAACTACAAGACATCAGCGGCAGAGGCGTGATCCGAAAGGTAAGGTTTCACAAATGACAATTTACGATCAAACAAATGCGCTTCTCTCAGCTACATACAAAGTTAAGCCAAAAGAGTTGCCAAAACCTCTGGAGATAGTCAAGGCGAAGACAATACGTTCGTGTCAGGCACCCCCGACTCTTTACACCACTCCTCCCCCCCCTCCCCCCACGCTCCCCCAATCTCTACGCACCCTCCAAATGGCAAAATATTTATATGTGTAGGCGGCCGCTAAACGGAACAGACAAACAAACCAGTGGTGCGTATCTTGGTATCTCTCAGAGAGTCTGAGACAGAGACAGAGAAGACAGAGAAGTCGACGTTTGGACAGGAGCTATAATACAGTGTAATAATAATTATTATTATTGTATAGGCGCTTTACCCAATTTCATGAAAGCGACGCGAACTGAATCCAACGCGCACGCTCACGTGAATCACACACATTCTCTCACACACTGGACATATAAACACATTACAATCACGTAGTGCGAAGGGTCAGCTCAGCTATTTCAGTTTCGGAATTTAGAATTGCATTTATTTTTCAAATTTTGTATGCTGAACATTTCCAAAGCAGAGAGGGGGGTGGGGGGCAGCCGGAGTACCCGGAGAGAACCCCCGACGATCGGCCCGGGGTCCCTTCTGCAACACCCGAAGGGTTTTGTTGGTGGTGGTGTTGTTGCTGTTGTTGGTGGTGTTGTTGTTGCTGTTGTTGTTTGTCAACAAACCATATTTAGTATAGTCTCAACTTATACGAAAATCTGACAATCGTGCACCGTGTCGCTTTGACAGGAATCAGTTTAGCGTTCCTGCACTGTGAAGCACGTTGTTTGTAGAATAAGGAATGCGACTGAGTATTTTTAGGTTTGTTCCTGTCAACAGATCGCGTTGTACGCAACTTTGCCGAGGCCATCATGGACGGCTGCTTCATCAAAAACCAGGGGGATTTCAACCTTGACAATAGCTCAGACATGTGGTGACATGTCACATGACGGTGCTGACATCAACAACATCATCAGCAACGACATCAGCGACACCATGTTTCCCAGCAAGAACTAAGATCCTTGTCTCATAAAGCACCGGCTTTACGGCCATCACACACTGAGACTCCCCTGTGGGTTCTACATATCAAGTCTTCGTCAGCGATTACAGACGATGCGGTCATCCGCGACCTTGTACAATTCAATACTCTATTTATCCTGTATCAGGAAAACGTGGTCGTACGCATGGGGCAGGCGTCTTCTGAACAAATGTTGCTCTTTAGGAACCTGGATGGTTTAGTTGGTGTACTCACCTGCAATATTTCAACGCGTTCGTGTTACATCGAAATATTTTCGTCCAGCTGCGAATTTGGCCATGAAAAATCTGCATCTGATGTTCAAATCTAAAAGGCAAAAGAAGTAGGATGAGCTTGGCCTTTTACGAATATTGACTCCTCGAAGGAACAGCTCATTTTGAGGTAACCGCAAGTCCTCACACAGGTATATACAGGATACGGGGGAAGGGATGAAGAACAAGAGCCGAAAACAAGCGCAACTCTAGTCTTCTTTCTAAAAATGCGACATCTGACGTCATTTTTGTTTTATACGAACATTCATAATCATGACTGTATCAGGACCTTACACGTTAACTCTCTCTATGCTGAGAGTTTTTCGTGGAATACTAACAGATGGTTGCTTCCCTTTGACTGGTAGAATCCCGTTCTGCTAGCGCTGCACTAGTTCCGTACTTTATAATGTCACGAGAGAGAAAACTAGAAAGTTGGCGATCCCGTAAATCAGGCAGGCAGGCTTTGTGAACATGAGGGACACAGATGGGGACCTTAGCATGGAGAGAGTTAACGACCAAGCGTTAGTCTGTGGGTAACAGGACGCAAAGCAAAGTATCTGTCTAGCATAAGGCAGACCATGTTTCCACGAACGCAGGGGAAATGCTGAAATACCTTGATATCCCGACTTGCAAAGTGCATTGACGTTCGGACACTCATCATTCAGGGCCCGCATGTAAAAGTCGGGGTTAGAGAGTTTAGCCCCGGGTTAAAGTCTAACCTCGAACTAAACTAGCTCTAGGGTTAAATTTTCTGGGTTTTTTGTTGTTGTTGTTGTTGTTGTTGTTGGGTTTTTTTTAATCAGGAAGCGGGTCCCTTTTTTTTTCTTTTCTTTTTTTTTTAGCAAGGTGCCTATGCCGTTATAGAAGGATTTTTGTCTTTCTTTCTTCGCTTCCTTTTTTTAATTTCATTTTGTTTTTGGCTTTCTTTTGTCCTAGTCTGGGTTAGACCCGTAGCCGTGGGTTAAATTAACCTCGAGTTTTACATACGGGCCCTGGTCTCTCTGAGGCTGTTTCACACTTGTCAATTTGACGGGTTGGAGCCGGGTTGGAGCTGCGTTTACATTTAACCAACTCGGGTTAAAAGCGACCCGGGTTCAACCCCCCCCCTCCCCCCGGTCCAGGGCCAGCTCGCATTTGAGATCTAAACATGCAGCCAGTGTCCTGATGCGATGCTTTCGTCAAGGCATGACGGCGGGCATGACGTCAGTTTTCCCACGTCACTGTATTGTAGAGAATGCAGTGCAAACGCAAACTCGGGTTGTTGTGTAAACAGCCTCAGGGTCCGTCCGTCCGTCTGTCTGTCTGTCTCTCTCTCTCTGTCTCTCGTCTTTTTTCGTTGCCCCATCTTTTGGAGAAAGATCATCCTAATGTGGTGGAAAAGGACGTTAAAAACCCCAAGTGCCCACCAATCCTTAGGTGGTGGGGTTAAAAGACCTTGAATCCCTGATCAACAACAACGGCAACAACAACAGCAACTACTACTACTACTACTGCTACTACTACTACTACTATCATCTCTCGAGAACCTGAATAGCCGAATGGTAGATCGTCGGACTTTCAATGCTCGCGTCGTGAGTTCGAATCCCGTCAGGGGCTTAATATCAGTTTTCCCACATCACTGTCTTGTAGAGAATGCAGTGCAAACGCAAACTCGGGTTGTTGTGTAAACAGCCTCAGGGTCCGTCCGTCCGTCTGTCTGTCTGTCTCTCTCTCTCTGTCTGTCTCTCGTCTTTTTCGTTGCCCCATCTTTTGAGAAAGGTCATCCTAATGTGGTGGAAAAGGACGTTAAAACCCCAAGTGCCCACCAATCCTTCTTAGGTGGTGGGGTTAAAAGACTTTAAATCCCTGATCAACAACAACGGCAGGAACAACAGCAACTACTACTACTACTACTACTATCATCTCTCGAGAACCTGAATAGCCGAATGGTAGATCGTCGGACTTTCAATGCTCGCGTCGTGAGTTCGAATCCCGTCAGGGGCTTAATATTTAGTTTGGCTTTTATCTGGTTGCCCCGTTTTTGGTATCACCCATACGTGATGGAAAATGACGTTAAACACCCTCAACACCCACCCTCTCTCTCTCTCTCTATATATATATATATATTGTAAGCGTGCTGGCGGTGTTTCTGTAGGTAATGCTGCCACCAGGCGAGTAATATGCTACTTCTCACACAAACTTACTCTGTCACTCGCCACAACAAAATAAGTAATGGTTTTCTTCAAGTTTAGTGAATATTTCGTTAGTCAATTACAAGTCCGTCAATAAAACTCTCATGACCGCTAGTACCGTTTCTTGAATGAACAAGCTGTCCTGAAAAGGACAGTCCGACAAACTCTTTCAGAAACGATAACAACCCTAATTTCTTACTATTATCATCCCATTAGACGAAGATAACTACAAGCGATTATCCTTAGTTATCCTGAACTTCTATCCTTCTCCAGTTCAACAATAATCTACCTACCGATCTTCTTGTTCGCCACCGCGGTCGGTTTGTTTACAGTTAGAGATAAGGGAATTCCTTACTACGTCATCTAGATTTAGATTGGCGATCTCCCTAGCAGACGATACTAAATCCTAAATGCTAGACATGGTTGGTATCTGGAAAGTCGCGTCGCCCGGCCTAAGTCGATCGAAGTCCCGACGTCAGCACCCGCTGCAACGTCCCCTAGGGCTCCGCCACGTCGTCCGTCACGCTCAATGACTTCATCCAAACCCGCTTCTGCTTCACGCCTGCATTCCCCAGCTGGTCACGCCGATATCAGCTGGAAACGTAGTCTGCTAGTGATGATCCCAGTTCTTCCTCCTCTGCTTGTCTGTTCCGAAGTGTAGTCGCTCTCAGCTGCGATGTGGTCAGGTAGAAGATCAGTCGGAGTGGTGTCGAGATCTAAGATGCGTCGTGTCCCAGATGCCAGATAAGATGCGAGATAGATAGATGCCAGATGCGATGTGATAAGCTAAGATAGAATAGATGCCTATTGCTTCGTGTCCCCGAGTATTTATAGCTTCAAAAATACAAGGGTTTCCTAGGTTTCCTCGACGTCTTTCTAGCTGAAAATGCTGATTACATGGCCCTGCCATGGATTTGTTGTTCCACATTCTATAGGAATACCTAGCAACATGATTCATCTCCTTATCTACAAGAGAAATTCAACTAGTTTTTCATTTATCCTAACACGAAATCCTGTCAAACGATCTATGAATTACGCTCAACTACACTAGCAATTTACGCGTTTAGATCTACTCCGTCACTAGAGTAAACAGGCTATGGTTTCACCTAGTAACGCTAATCACACAACCTAGATACTTCTTGGTCATGAGAATTTTTATACAATTCAGCAATTCAACACACCAATCAACCAGTTTAACATGCATCCGATACATCATAAATAAATAAAAACATTTAATTTGGCGTTTCGATCATTTCCATCAAGATTATTAATACGATTACCTCCCTTGAAAATTCACAATGGCGAAATTCGACGATGTCTCCCGTCCAAGTGCAATGAATTTCAGTCATAGCTGCCTCATTCCGGCTCATACGGATAAATTTACTAAAGTTTATTTACCTTGGAAGCTTGGAGAAGTCGTCTCATCTTCTGGCAAGAAGTGTTCATCCATTTTTCGTTCGAATTTGCCAGTTATCAGTCCGCTGATGCACACGGTAGTATTCTTATGTGCTTGCAAGTAGATTTACTGCCTCTCCACTCGTTCACAACTTAATCTAAAATTCCGGATTTTATTTAAACTGTATTCTGTAATTCTGGACATTACAAGTTTCAATCTTTATCTTTTGAATTATAGGAAAAGTCCGAAAGAATCACAGAATTTAGTTTAAATACAGATTTCTACTCTAAATCAATCAAGAAGACAACATGTAAGCGGGCCCTGCTTACACATTCCCCTTCCCAATTGACTGCTCCGCAGTTCAATCGTTTACAAAAAAAGAGAAGAGTTTTCTAAACAGCTCAAATATTAAATAATAACAAGGAAAACTAAACAGAACAAATGTTCTCACTTATTCAGTTTTTTTTTTTTCTTCAATTTCCGCCCTGAGTTACTTCTTCTTGAAAACAAGGTGCATTTCCATTTCGTGTCTCCCTTGCTTCACGCTCCAATTGTCGAGGATGCCGCCAAATTCCTTGACACACAACAGGACGGACCCCGGAAGCTCAGCCGTGTTGGACTTCTTCTCCTCAGCACTTGTAGGCGCCAGGTGTTGAGCTAGTTCCTCCGTTGTCGGTGGCTCCGGTTCGGGGTCAGTGGATGCCCAGTCTTCTTGCAATTGTCGTGATGTAGTCTGCCCCGTCCGTATCAAAATTCAGGGTGGAATACTTCTCCAGCAAGGGGTGTCTTTTTCCTTGCAGGCTCTTGAGTTTCCTTTCCTCTAGAGCATCGAGGAATTTTACATCTGCCTTGATGAGCTGGTCCTCTGTATACAGCAACAGAGACCGTCCACTGATGGATCTTCCGTGATATTCCATTTGAAGTAACATACACGTTATGACCCCCCTCTGTAGTCAGCAAAACGGCATATCATTGAAACTGTTCCCTCCCATGTCCCATCTTGTGTAAAGAGACCTCGTCCATCTTTACACGCTCCATGTCCAACCGTCTCAACCCATTTTCCTCGTAGTGGCAGGAACTTAGATGAATGTCGACCCCATTTTCTCCCAAAAACAGAACAGAAGTTCTGCGGATACTACAGCTTGATCAGTTAACACCGCCATTCCTGTCATCTGGACGAGTACTACAGTAGCCGGGACAGCTGCAACATCCACTGACCACGTCAGCGCCGCAAGGCCTACCTCTCACCAACGTCAATGATGGAGGCACCCTTGTAAGTTACCAGTCTCACACCAGTAACTTAAAAAATAATTGAGCACATTCTTTCAAATGTCTCGTCCCCATAAAAATTTTGAAGAATTCCATTCTTCAGTTAATCATCGTAGTTAATCATCATCATATTATGATTGTCCGTTGATTTTTCTAATCATTCAGTTTCCTTTCAGATTCATTGCCGATTGTTTTGCTGTCGCCACTTGACAATCCACACTGGGGTGTTCTTTCCATTGTATGCCAGAAGTCTATCTACGTGGTAAGCCTTTGCTTCTTCCTTCGCTTTCTTCTTGACTAAATTTACAGGTGATGCCCAACTACTGTTGCAAGGTTCAATGACATTCCTCTTCGACATCTTCTTCACTTCCTCCTTCTCAGCTTCTTCTAGAGCAATCGGCTGTCTTCTCATAGGTAGACGGAAGGGTTTGGCATCACCAGTATCAATTACATGTTCTACCTTATCTGTCAGCCCCATATCATCTGATGATTTTGCAAATACGTGTTGAAACTTTATCATTGTTTGTTTCAGGGCTTCTGCCTGTGCTGCATCGAGGTGTGTAGAACTTCTTTCAAAGAGATCATGAAGATGTTCTGGCAGGTCAGTCTGACTGGATTCAGCATCATCTGCAGCAACATGTCTAACTGCAGCTGATGGTTGATTGAAGACAGATTCGCATCGACCCAGACGCTGATTTGTGTAAAGCGTGACATCTTCATCTGACAAGTTGACAACTTTTGCCTTTGGTTCTCCATCATTCCCTGATACTGCTGGTACCATAAAAATACCTTGATTTTTTATGAGAGCAGATGCTGGTTCCAAGTAAACAGTATCAGCGAGATGTTCGTTCCCAGGAATTCTTACTGATACCCATCTTATGGAACGAGCTGGCACATGTTGCAGATTTGCTACGTGAACTTCGCATATCATCTCATACCGTCCTCCAATCCAACAAGATATGGCGTCAGAATTTGTGTGCAATTTCAATCGTTTGTAATCAATGCTTGTGACGTATTTCAAAATAAAATCCTGACCCAAAATTCCGTCGACTGGCAATTCGCTTATTATGACTGGGTGGTTGTATGAGTGTTCGCCAATCTTCAAATTCAAATGTGCAGTCCCAAGCTGTCTGATGTTTTGTCCATTTACTGCAATCAGTGCTGTAGGGTTTACAACAACACTGGGCTTCTCATTCTGTCTGAGTTTTGCAAATGCCTTCTCAGATAATAGTGTTGCATTGGCTCCAGTGTCTATCAGGAAATTGACTGAAATTTTCTCTTCAATCATAATCGTGACGTACATGCCATTATCATCATCTCCATTTTTGCATTCAGCAACTTCTGGATTTTCCATCTGATCATTCAGTTTTTTTATGCTGTCGTGGTGTTCCTTCTTTCCTTGGCTCATCTTTTTGTTTTCCTTTTTCCTTGGGCCTTTCATTTTCCACTGGCATCTGGCCCTGACTGTCAGTGGCGTTCAGTTTCCCTGTTGATTAAACGCTTTTACTCGAGGATTGAAGTTTCTCCTTTGGTTGGTCTTCCATCCTTCCTTCCATTTTTCTTCCATTCATTTGCATTTCTGATACACTGGACAGTCTTTCAAGAAATGGTCAGGCGCCTTGCAGCAGAAACATTCTCCCTTCTGAGTTTCGCTGAGGTTTGTCCTGGTTCTGCGGAAAATTCTTCAAAATCGGTTGATTCTCAGGTTGCACCATCCGTATGCCTCCCTTCAAGCTTCTTGGTGTCTTCATCTGCATGACTGTTTCGTAAACGTCGACAATTTCTTCCGCCTCTCGGAGAGTTTGACAGTTATTCTCGATACATTTGAGTCGCAATTCAGGATCGAGACTCTTGAAAAATTGCTGCATCGCCAGGTGCTGTTGCGTATAGCTGCCTAGGTGAGGATACGCCTTCGTGGTTAGTAGCAGAAGTTCATCAGTGAAGGCAGAGATACTCTCGCCAGGCTGTCTGATTTTGTTTTCAAATTGCGTTTTCCAGTAGATGCCGTGACGAGATCCACTTCCGAATCTTTGCTCCAGCTGGAAGGTGAGAAGCTGATAGTCGTGTTTAGCTTCAACCCCAAGGCTGACGTAAAATCGTCTGGCTTGTCCTTTCAGTGATGCGGCGAGCGCTAACGCCTTTTCCCTCTCTGACCATCCTCCAAGGTGAGCGCAGCATTCAAACTGGTCAGTGTAGGACTCAAAATCATCTGACCCATCATAGTGTTCAGGTTTTAACTGCAGCCTCTTATGTGAAGATTCTGGTCTTCGGTAAGAGCGTTCTCTTTCTTTTGTTGATCTTCCTTCCTATGGCTGTCGTCTGCGTGAGTTGATGACAGTTGGGACTTGTCCTTCATCCATCTCTCCATCACTCACTTCCTCTTCTGCTCCAAATTCTTCATGTCGGAATGGCTGTCTGGTCGTAGCTGCTTGACGATCAGCACGCGCTGGCGAGAAGTCAGGCCATCTTCTGTTTGGTCGAGGTTGGCTGCGATACCCCTCGCGGCTCAAGTTTCTTCTAACATCTCTAAAGAGATTCATCTTCTTGAAGATATCTCTCGAAGGTTCTCTGACGATTCATCTTTAGTTTATTTCTACTTCCTCGCGGAAATAAGAAGGTATCAAAAGTGTATACAAGTCTTCGTAAAACTGAGGTGTAAAGTCTTCAAAAGGGTGTTAAAAGTCGTCCAAAAAAGAAAATACTTCTCGCATTTGACACCTATTCTGAGACGTCACTATTCCGAGACTGAGACGTTGGTCCTATCGCTGGACAGGCTATAGAACATTTCTGGTTAGGGGAAAATTGGTCAAATAAGCCTATCCCACGGTTGCCACCATTTTGTAAGCGTGCTGGCGGTGTTTCTGTAGGTATTGCTGCCACCAGGCGAGTAATATGCTACTTCTCACACAAACTTACTCTGTCACTCGCCACAACAAAATAAGTAATGGTTTTCTTCAAGTTTAGTGAATATTTCCTTAGTCAATTACAAGTCCGTCAATAAAACTCTCATGACCGCTAGTACCGTTTCTTGAATGAACAAGCTGTCCTGAAAAGGACAGTCCGACAAACTCTTTCAAAGTTTTTCCGTAAATGATTTCCAAAAGAAATTCTAAAGTTACTGCTTCACATGGCTATAGTTCAGACTATTCGACTTTTAAAACTAACCAGAACGGAGAAAACGATGATGTGCGACAAAGAATCTGCGATGAGCTGAGAGGAGTCTAGAGATAGTGTACTGGCGAAGAATGTAGAAAATACTACTACTAGAGAAGAATCATCGGTTGGTCAGCTGTCCACTACTTTTATTAACTGGCTGACCAATCAGATCTTTTTAGACAGATGGCTATCCTTAGACACAACAATGCTTTTCAATAAAACTAGTTTTTCCTTTGCTTGTCTAAAATTCAACTGAACAAAACCGAAATCAGACGACTCGTAACTAGGTCAATTCTGATCCTAGTTACCGTCCGTTGCTTGTAGCAGACGACAGAAACTAACGGGTTTTGGTTTCGAGACATAACGGTTCTGACTGACTAAAATTTATCTGTCAAGAATTTCTCTCTCATAAAATCTACAACTTATTTCAAAATCTTCCTAAAGTTATTTCTGTTCGAACAACAATAAAGTTTTAGGTGAAACATGGAACCTAAAATTATGAAATTGGTGCATCCAAGTTTTTGATAGCACTTCAAAACAACATGGCTGCCTTCGGCGCCACTGACAGATTTCTAGGGGAAGAAAAACACATTTTTCAAGTTTCTAAAAAATACATGACTGCCTGCTGATGGAAGCACATCATCATGATACTTTTGGACACTCCTCAAGCGCTGTCGTCAACGGAAATGATACGAAAGTTACATAATTCGTTCTTCGTGTGCGCGTGGTATGAGACTAGTGTTACTTGAAGGAGCCCAGAGTGTCTGATCTAGAACGTAAGCTCGATACAGTTTTCCTGTTTATGTTCCTATCTCTACACTAAGTAATTCTAGTTTTACCAATATCCTTTTAATAATTTTAGACTGTCTAGCAAGGAGAATGAAATTCAAATCCAGTTCAGAACAAAGAAATAGAAATGAGATTCAGTAACACTTAGAACAATGCCCTTTTTGCTTGGACCCTGTCATTTAACATAACCATTTGCTTACAATATATATATATATATATCCGGAGATAGCCGAACGCCGGGAGGTGGCTGGCGAAATAAATAATTTAATCCTACTGAACTAACTCTGTACTGCCAGAGCCATTAATCTTGACGGGCCGATGATACCGGCAGCATAAAACTGTCAGCGAAATTGCGAACTGAGAAGGTGTAAAGTATAGAAACGAGCCTGAAATATACCTCCGAGGAACCTCAATGCTCGAGTCATTGATCCGATCCGCGGTTGAGAGCCAGCCTTGTGTGGTGGCCTTTTCTTCGTTGCCCCGTCTTTGATATCACCCATACGTGGTGGGAAAAGACGTCACCCATTCCCACTCACCCATCCCTTCGTTTGCCCCGTCTTTGATATCACCCATACGTGGTGGGAAAAGACGTCACTCTGATACTTTCGTACGACCCAGCAACTCTTATAGTGTCGGTGACAATACCACTGTTTTCATTCAACAGATGCGATCTACTTTATTAAGTGGCATCACACGACATTTTCATAAGGGATTTTGTGTGTAATATGGAATGGCCACGGTGCCTTTTTTTTTCCACACATAAGATAATCATTTGATGAGAAAGACAACTATCAGCAATAATTGACTATTTGATACCTGTCCTGCTTAGACATATTTCCGCTGTTTTTGTTGTTTCCCTCTGACAAAAACATACGGGAAAAAACAACGAAATAAACAGACTAAACAACAACAACAACAAAAACCCTACAACAATACCAACAAAAGCAGTTCACAAAGGAAGCGGTTTGTTCGACCCAGCAACTCTTATAGTGTCGGTGACAATGCTTTTCAATAAAACTAGTTTTTCCTTTGCTTGTCTAAAATGACTTTCGTACGACCCAGCAACTCTTATAGTGTCGGTGACAATGCTTTTCAATAAAACTAGTTTTTCCTTTGCTTGTCTAAAATGACTTTCGTACGACCCAGCAACTCTTATAGTGTCGGTGACAATGCTTTTCAATAAAACTAGTTTTTCCTTTGCTTGTCTAAAATGACTTTCGTACGACCCAGCAACTCTTATAGTGTCGGTGACAATGCTTTTCAATAAAACTAGTTTTTCCTTTGCTTGTCTAAAATGACTTTCGTACGACCCAGCAACTCTTATAGTGTCGGTGACAATGCTTTTCAATAAAACTAGTTTTTCCTTTGCTTGTCTAAAATGACTTTCGTACGACCCAGCAACTCTTATAGTGTCGGTGACAATGCTTTTCAATAAAACTAGTTTTTCCTTTGCTTGTCTAAAATGACTTTCGTACGACCCAGCAACTCTTATAGTGTCGGTGACAATGCTTTTCAATAAAACTAGTTTTTCCTTTGCTTGTCTAAAATGACTTTCGTACGACCCAGCAACTCTTATAGTGTCGGTGACAATGCTTTTCAATAAAACTAGTTTTTCCTTTGCTTGTCTAAAATGACTTTCGTACGACCCAGCAACTCTTATAGTGTCGGTGACAATGCTTTTCAATAAAACTAGTTTTTCCTTTGCTTGTCTAAAATGACTTTCGTACGACCCAGCAACTCTTATAGTGTCGGTGACAATGCTTTTCAATAAAACTAGTTTTTCCTTTGCTTGTCTAAAATGACTTTCGTACGACCCAGCATCTCTTATAGTGTCGGTGACAATACCACTGTTTTCATTCGAATATCTACAGATGCAATCTACTTTATTAAGTGGCATCACACGACATTTTCATAAGGGATTTTGTGTGTAATATGGAATGGCCACGGTGCCTTTTTTTTCCTACAGATAAGATAATCATTTGATGAGAAAGACAACTATCAGCAATAATTGACTGTTTGATACCTGTCCTGCTGTGCACCTAAAAGTGACATATTTCCGCTGTTTTTGTTGTTTCCCTCTGACAAAAACATACGGGAAAAAACTACGAAATAAACAGACTAAACAACAACAACAACAAAAACCCTACAACAATACCAACAAAAGCAATTCACAAAGGAAGCGGTTTGTTCTCCAAGACAATATGTAGTCATGTTTGAGAATCATGCGGCGTTTCCATCTTCAGTTTTGTCCATTAGCAAATAGTCTTCATAACCGTCTTGGAATTCTGCATAATTTTGAAACTTAATGCATCTTCAACAACAAACTGTAAAGCCCGCTGAGCCAGCATCTGCTGGGAAATTGCGCTCCAGAAAAGCGACTTATTATCATCATTAACAACAACATCAGCGACAACCAGTCTCACCAGATATTCCCATGCGGAAGCTTGCACAACGCCTTCTTACCAACAAGCCGACCAGCTGATGAGGAAGACAAAACTCTGTGACATATCACTGGTTGTGTTATACTCGTCTTGGCATACACCTGAAAGTGACATATACAAACGCTGGCTGTCGTTGTTTCCTTCTGACACCACCAGTACCAGTAACAAAACTGCGACACCAAAATCAACAAAGGCTATTGTCAGAGCTTAGTAACAGGCGAAGAGAGCGGTGTGTTCTCCAAGAGCGTACGACTCACCTGTACTCAGGTTTGAGAATCATCCAGAGTTTTTATCTCCAGTTTTGTCCATTACCTGTCTAAGTATTACCGTAACTTTGCCAAAACTCTTTTGCCGTTAGGCAAAACCAGTTAAACCATTGGAGAGAGAATGTCCTCTAGTTTCTGTCGATACCAATAGTTCAGTATGGTCAAAAGGTGACTTACGGTACGGCCCACCTCGTGGCGTATGGTCACATATAGTCTTTACAACCATCTTTGAAGTCTGTGAAACTTTGAAACCTTCGAAAATTAAATATGTCTGCAACAACAACAACAACAACAACAACAACAACAGCAACAACAAATAAACAACAAAAAACGACATAAACAGCAGCAACATAAACAACCGCGACATAAGCAACAACATAAACAACAACGACAAAGATCGCACCTGATATTCCCATATGAAATGGCCATGATGCCCCCCCCCCCCCCACCCCCCCCCCCCCCAAAAAAAAAAAAACAAAAAACAAAAAACAAAAAAAAACAACAACAACAAAAAACAAACAAACAAACAAACAAGCCCCCCCCCCCCCCCTATGAGAAAGACTATACTAATAACAAACAATCGATCAGAAGCAAGAACGGTCATTCAAAACAAACAGAACGGTCATACAAAACAAACAGTCAACCGTTCTTGCTTCTAAGTAATTTATGTATGATACAAATGCTAATCCAACATTATTTACGGGGAGCCGGGATAGCAGAAGGGTAGATCCTTGCACTTTCAATGCTCGGGTCGTGAGTTCGGAACGATTTACTGCAATAGTTCAATGTAATATGATAGTGAGCTGGCCGCCAGTTAGCTCTTACTGCGTGATAACTTTACTTACCCCGTTCCAGTGCGTTTAATCGCCTTTTATTCTTATCGTCTTGTCCCAAACTAGTAGCCTCGTTTTGGCTCTCTTGCAGTTCACGTGTAGTCGCAATTGAGAACCGTCCAGTGTTTTCAATTTCATCTTCAAGTCTGTTCATTATTATATAGTCTTCCTGACCGTCTGAATGTCGTACATTTTCAACAAAAACATAAACAACAACAAAAGATGCAACAGCAATGGCAACACAATAGAGCTGATATTCCCTTAAGGGATCTTGTGGTTAACATGGAATGGTCACAATGGCTGTATATGCAAAACTGGTGTTATACATCTAAAAGTAATATATGTACGACGACAAAATCAACAGAAACTATTGACAGAGCTTGTAGTAGCAGACGAAGGAAGGGCTGTGTTCTCCAAGAGAGTACGAATTACTTGCAGTCATGTTTGAGAATCCTACAGTGGTTTTGTCTTCAGGTTTGTCCATTACTATATAATCTTCATAACCATCGTTGAAGTTTGCGAAGCTTTGAAATTTTCGAAGAATAGATGTATCTGCTGCTGTTGGAACGCCACCACCAACGGCAACACCAACAACAAAATCGCACCTGATATTCCCATATGGGATCCCATGCGAACTGTATTGTAAACTTCTTCCCTTTGATGTCGGTGTAGTTTGCATGAACACACGATCAGCCCTTCCGCACTCACACACCGCACTCCAATGCAAAGTTAGTTGTTCAGGATGCCGTTGTTATTCTTTTGTAAACTCCTTTTGTCAGGATACAAACAGTTTCAATTACAATGTCAGAATGTTGTTAGAAAGTCTTCAAAGTATCAGTTCTTCTCAGTTTCAATGATGAGAGATATTCTCAGTCTCAAACACGCTTTCATTCATTTAGCTGATATTTTGGTTTCGATCCCTAAAACACAAACGAACTTGGAATTCTAATTCACGCGGGCGGTTTGGGCGTCCTTGTGGCTTCAATGGTCAACACACTGGTGCGAGAATATGGTCGGACCCAGTAGCCTGTGTTTGACACGGATGTACATCTGCACTGTTTCGTGATACAGGAACCGATCGTTTGATTTCCAACCATGCCAGGAGAGGCTTTTCGCATATTATCCACCACCTCGGTAGTGTAGTTATCGTCTTTTCCACAGGGCGAAAGGATAACTTCTGCAGAAATAATACATACACGTGTACATGTATATATTTCATATCGCAAACGTCTATCTCTCTCCCACTTGCTGAAAGGTGAAGAGAGTCCTTTCTGTTTTGGGTGTGATGAGCCAGATACCATTAAACATATTTTGATTTCCTGTGCAGACCTCACGGAGGCTCGACAGAAGTATTTCACTGCCGAATCAATGGAGCTCTTGTTCCGAAATGTCCCTCCAGACAAGAGTTTTGGCTTCCTTCGAGAAGTCAATTTATTTCGAAAAATTTGAACATTGTGTTTTTATTTATTCATGTACATGACCCATGCTTGACGTTTTGACTCTGTTGCTTGCGCGGCGTAAAGCCCTAAAAAAACTAACTTATTTGACGTTTTGAACTGGTGGTAACCAAGACTGGTAGAATCTCATTTAACCTATAAACTTTTAGCCTATATTTACTAGTTGTTTTAATCCAGATTTTTACCTTTTAACGAAGAGGCCTTCAAACTTGTGGCTGCCGCGAATTAGTCTTTGTCGCTGACGCGGCGTTAAGCCTTAAAATACTCACTCACTCTATCTCTCTCCCATATCCTTTCATGGGCGTGGCTCATGGCCCGTGTCCGTGTTAGCATGAAGGTGCAGCGTCTCCTGCATGTCCTAGGTTTATTTCGTCCCGTACACCAGTTTGCATTCTCTGTCCGTTACATTTTTTTTTCTTCATGTAGTGCAGGCACACTCAGCCGCGAATTAGTCTTTGTGGCTTGCACGGCTTTAAGCCCTAAAAACTCACTCACTCTCTCCGTGTCCCGACTGTGCGCAAACGAATGCACCATTTGTCCCGCGAACCCTCTTGGTGCTCATAGTGCAAATGTGGGAAGATCACAGCAGTGGATGTCTTGAGTGAAAGTGAGGCAAGTCCCATTGTTTGAACAACAGGGTGTCGTTATTACCAATGTTCATTTTCTGTAATAGCACATAGAAAACAACAACAACAACAACAGACAACCGTTAAACTTTATTATTACAAGATTCGCGAAGAAAACCTTTTGTAGGAATAGTTGTGCGGGGGTGGGGTGGGTGTTGGGGAGGGTGGGTGGGGTAGGTGTTTAGAGGTTTAACGTCCTTTTCCACCACATACGGGGCAACGATGAAAAAGCCAGCACAATATTTGGCCCCAGCCGGGATCGAACTCACGACCCGACCATTAGAAGTCCAACGCTCTACCAGGGGTGGGTGTTGGGAAGAAGGGGGTGCGTGTGGGGGGGGGGGGGAGGGGGCGTGTTTACGTCTTTTTCCACCACACACGGGTGATATAAAGAGCGGTCAACGAGGAAAAAATCCCATACAATTATTTGTCTACCAGCCGGGATTCGAATTCACGACGCGAGCTTTGAGATAACTCGGGAACCAAGCCAATGATACGTCTTGGCTTGGAGTCCATGCCTCTACAGAACCGGTAGGAAACGGGAAATTTGTGGCGACTCAAAACGATGTCCTTTGTAAAACAAAAGAACAGCGTAGAATGGTCAAGAATAACGTAGCGTTTACGGCAAGCATACTCTGGCAGTAAAACTGACTGTGAATAAATCGCAGCAAGGGCTTTTGTTCCATTCGAGAGGCTAGCCGACGATTTTCCTCGCCATATTTGATTGCGTATTGACAACGTGACACATCACGTGATGTCTAAGCGGTAAAACAAAAGTGAAGCAGACGACACAATCTACGTAGACAGACGTCATACCAGGCTCTAAGTCTGCTAGGCCTACTAGCAGTGACTTTTCGCGATCTCTACAACAGGGAGGAGGGGGGTGGGGGGTCTCTCCGGGTAATCCGGACCCCCCCCCCCCTCCCTCCCCCGATTGCTCGGATAGTTCGTGTCAGATTTGGTAAAGCTGTCTATGATTATATGAACGTCAACAACCATTGGGGGCTGCAACGCCAATAGCACGCCATAACATAGGATCAAAGACCTTGGAATCAGTTTCCAAGATCTTTGATAGGATCCTGGAGATCCTTTTTTAGATCTCGTTGTAATGAAGTGGAACACTCAACAGTATTGTTTCTCTGGCACTTACTCTTCTACAAAATATAATGAATAGAGCTTACACGATTAGTTTTAGTGGATTACCGCGAAAGGAAAAAAAACAAAAACCAAAAACAACAACAACAACAACAACAACAAAACCACGCGATGTATCAAATTTTTGCCGTAGCTACCTCACAGGCTTGGTAGTATCGAGTGGTCGGTAGCAACGGCAAAAATTGAAGCATCGAGTGTTTTCTTTCGTGGTAAGCCACTCGAACTAATCATGTAAGCTGTTTATCCAACGAGAATTCAGACTCTTGCTTCTAATAGCATATACATTTTCTGCGACATTTTCTTTGTCTGGATAGTTGAGGTGATTTATGTACCCCAACAAAATCATGCGCCATTGATTTGTGAGAAAGTGAATTATAAGTCAGTTGAAAATGTTTGATATTAAAGAAGAATATAATTCAAAGCATGTGCTTTTGTACTGGTATTCAAAACTGACAAAAGTGCACTCACAAATACTTAGATTTTATGTGCCATCAAATCTTACGTGGTACAAGCAAAATGAAAATTTCATTCCAAACAGTGAACAATATTTCAAATATTCCAAATGACGCAATTTCTGTGTATCTTTGGCCATTGACGGCGTGTGTTTTCGTGAACTCGCAAACCACTGAGTGAGTCATAAAAGTCATAACTCACACTTTCGCGTTGTTTCCCGACCATTTTCGTTACTAAGGCACTCGTAGTTAACTCACGTAAAATTTGCACTGGCGAGTGATATAAAGTGCTTACTTGCATGCCCGAAGGCAAAAGCAGTGAACACCAGAAGAGCCACAACCATCATCATGGATCCTAGGAAACAGACCATTGAGAAAGCTTCCTGCGTGTAAAGACTCAGTAACGCTTGCGTCATTACTATAGATGACGTAATATACGTGACGTAATATAATTCCGACGCTTTCAGTCAGCAAGCCACACACACACACACACACGTGCGCGCGCGCGCGTCCTTGGTAGACTCCAGAAAACTTCAGATCTCCTTAGATCTTACACCTGCGTGCAGGTCTGTAGAGTGGTAAGGTGGGTTGGGGGAACTTCGGCACTGCGTGCATGCGTCCACTAGCGTGTTGACTTAACATACTGCCCGCCTTTTCGTGTTCACGTGAGAGAAACATGCTTAATGCCAACGGATACTTTAACCAGTCGCAGGTCTGCTTTCAATGAAACTGCGACTTTAACCTCATGAATGTGCATTGAAAATCGTTCTGAGAACAAGTGAGCGTGTTTGGGGGAACTTCGACACCTTCGGGGGAACTCCGTCACTCCCTTCGGGGGAACTTCGGCACCACCTGGGGAACTTCGTCACTAGGCTTGAGAGTGTTTTCATGGTTTCAGTGCCTTAAATGTGATGTGCTACAAACTGTAAGTCAGATTTCTTCTTTATTTTTATCTAACATGTGTGATTAAACAACTCTCTCTCTCTCTCTCTCTGAATGAAGAAGACTGTTTCAGGCAAAACTGAGCTTAAAACAAGAGGTTATTTTTGTGTGTATTCATTAAGCTAAGCAAATCGACCAGTCTGGGAATGTGAGTGTGTCTATGGTAGAACCATCCTGGAAGGCTATTTTAGTGTTAGAATATTTCAACTTCTTAGCTTACTCTTAAAACGAATTTCCCCTGTTGATGGTGACGGATTTCCCCCATGTACATTTTTGGTCGGGGGAACTTCGTCACCCTCAGTAATTTCGTGTTTATGCAGTGTTTTGATGTGTGCCATCGCTAAAGAAACATTTAAACTTTAAAATAAAGTCATGTTTATGTTTAAGACCCTTAATATATTTGATTTCATTCAAAAACATAAAAATAAGACTATTCAAAGATAGTTGGGACTTTACCGGCAAAAGACACGTGAAGTTATGAAGCAGACGAGAAAAGACACGTGAAGTTATGAAGCAGACGAGAAAAGCAGTCAAGTCAGAATGCGATCATTTGACGCGTCTGGCTGTACCAAGTATTTTCACTGGTCGTTCCATCTATCGTTTGGAATCTTGTAGTTACTTGGGAGAGCCTATTTGGAGGGATGAAAGCTTAGTAAGTGCATTGAATTATAGAAGAAACTTGGGTGACGAATTTCCCCCGAACCGCAAGGGTGCCGAAGTTCCCCCAACCAACCTTATAAGCTCAGACAGATGCAGTGGAACAATGCCGTGAGCGCAGGAGAAGGTCGGTGAGAGGTTTTTGTCAATACGTTTCGAAACAGGAGAAAGTTCTTGAAGCCACATTCCGTACGTGCTATAATTACTCACAAATTCAAAGTCAAATTTATTTTCACACTCTAGGGGCATAGGGGAAACAGGTGGGTGGGTGTTTGGAGTTTAACGTCCTTTTCCAACACGTAAGGGTGATACAAAAAACGGGGCAACGAGGAATAGGCCAGCACAAATATTTGGCCCCAGCCGGGATTCGAACTCACAACCCGATCATTGAGAGTCCGACGCTCTAATATTCGGCTATCCCGGCTCCCAGGGGCAAAGGGGAAACAAGGAAACCCACATACATACATTACAGACACATGTAGCACAATTCTTACATACATGTTAACACTGTGCTCACAAAGGAACAATACTAACACTAATAGTAGTAATACACAGATTTACCAAGCAGCTCATCCATTAAAATCAATATTTACAAATACAAATATTAAGGAAAGAAAAAAAACTGAAATTACAGAGAGGGCCAACCAAGAAGGCCAACACCAGCACCACAGAGTGAGAAAAGGAAAGAGAGAGAGAGAGAGAGAGAGTGTGTGTGTGTGTGTGTGTGTGTGTGTGTGTGTGTGTGTGTGTGTGTGTGTGTGTGTGTTGTTGTTGTTGTTGTTTCAGGTTTATCGTTCTTTTCAAAAAAGAAAAAGTTTAGATTATACATCTTAGATTACCGTTGTAATACGCCTTTTACACAGATACATATAAAGTTATATATGACATCATGCAGCTACAATCTACGTACAAAACTGCTTCAGCCCTCTTGCATTTTAAAATGTTGGGGTTTTTTCTTTGTTTGCTTTTTCTAGTTTGTTGTCTTGTTAGCCCTTTTCTCTGTCTTTATTTTGCTCTTCTGGCTCTGAGTGCCCTTTCCTTGGCCGATAGTTGTGTATGGTGATTTCATTCCAACGTCCTTCATCAGGAGGGTTTCGTACTGAGGATTTGGAGCTGAAATTCAAACAGTAATTAAATTCACATACATACTTAGAAAAATTAGTAAAAAGAATATACCTTTCTACGTTTCGTGACTTGTTCGGCTATATTTGATAAAGTACTGGAAAACCACACCAAAATATACAAAGGAAAAGGAGGTATAATTTCTTCGGGTTCTAACTTATATATGGCAGAAAACTTTAGCCACGGTGAGATATTTGGCTTTTGTGGAATGGGACAGAACGCATGTTGAGCCCAAGATGTTTCTAGGGACTCACATTTCACACAAAATCATTTTTAAAAGGCTACAATAAATTTTGCAGGCACGGAATTGTTTAAAGAGCAACTGAGAAGCTTCCTAGAACCTTCAAGTCTCTACTTTTGGTGTCGCTTCACAAGTCTGTAAACTGGACGTATATAATAGTGTTGAAACAGGTGGTTTACCTGGCTGAGTGGCTTTGCCACCATTCGCTGCCGTTGACTTGCTTTCGTGGCTGATGGCGTCATAGGCAGACGGCATTCCAACGTCTTTAGGGTCCAAGGAAGCATACGGACCTGTTTGTTCTGTAGCCGACACAAATGAAATGTGACGTGAAAGACTGACACTGCTAAACAAACTAATGAACAAAACGAGACATGTAAAACGTACTATCAAATTAGACACCTTTTTTAACAACCAATAAAACTGAAAGGAATTACGAGGTAATGGTTAAAAAATCGTCTGAGAGTGGAAAAAATCTCGGATATAATCTTGTACTTTTAACAAATACAAATCATTTGCATTTCACTGAGTTGGCTATGCGAATTGCGAGTCTAACTCTTACATGCCCATGCAAAAATCGCAGTTTTACTTGAAATCTTCAGACCACTAAAAGTCAGTTCAAGCCATCGTCTCGTGCCTAGCGGGAAAGCCCACGCCTTGCGTAATAGTGGCTTGAGGTGGCTAATAGTAATACCGCTGTGCAGAGGGTTGTTCTTTTAACATTTTTTTTTTTTTGGCTCTTTGCCGGCTCCAGTGGCATTCCTCCCTGGTAATGGGTGGAATCCACGGAGGGCTCGGAAGCTGGGGCATTTTTTTTTTATGCATAATGATGGAGATGAGGATGATGGTAAGATGATGCTATGGAGGTCCGTGTGGTTTGGGACTGCGCGACAGGGCCGCATTCCACGCTTCCTGTCATAAATATCCCGGCAACCAGGCCCGGGAACTACGGCACCTGCGGTGCCGACCGTGTAATCATCCACATCATACCAAGGGAAGCACCCCCAAAGTCGCACCCGTCAAGTGGGTGAATCTCGGCTGAGTGGGAACAGCCTCCCCATCGGGCCCATAGCACACCCGCTCTGGGTAGGAGCCGACCTAGGTAGAAAAAATCCCGCTTTCCTCGGCTGGGACTCGAACCCGGGTTTCCCGGTCCATGGTCCGAAGTGCTAACCACTACACTATGGGGGCCGCGGGTCTTTTAACAAGTCTTATCATATAGCGGGCAGAGGCTGGTTGGGCCCAGGCTCTTAAGAGATAAAGCTGGTGCACCTGCAGAAGTGGCTGTAGTGCAAGTTGGTGCAGCGGACCTGCCCCCTCGGTGAAACGTGTCATACGCTGACGCCACGCCAATGTCGTCGGTGTTCAGTGTAGCGTATGGACCGGTCTGCCCTGGAACGCATTAAAGGTCTGCAATCTCAACAAAAAGCCGCAAACATTGTGTTTTTCACAACCTGCGACTGTGCATAATGCAGGCAACTCTGTCACAGTTGCAGAGTTGTCAGCGCTTCGGGGACCCCTATAAAACCAGAGCGTGTGTTTGCGGTGACTTTACTGTGATTTTGATCAGTGAGCGAGACACATCGTTACAGCGTCCAACGGGTGTTGTGTGCTGCACGAGAAGACTGCTCACTGCGATCTTTCTCGCTCAGTGTCAAAACGCAAACTGAGCTGTGAAATCAGGCTGTCCGTGGCTGTTATAAGGGTTTTAGAGACGCTGAAAACTCTGCAATTGTGACGGAGTTGACCGTGCATTTTGCACAGTCGGATAGTGTTTGTTTTAAACACAGTGCTTGCGACTTTTTGTTGAGATTGCAGACGTTTAAACATGTATGTAACTATAATTATATGCATCTCAACTTTCAAGGACGCCGAGAGCAACCGCAAGCTATAAAGTGAGGAAGCAATGATAATCTGTTAGCAAATAATGAAAGTTGGGACAACCAAGTGTCCTCCCTGAAAACACACACACACACACACACACACACACACACACACACACACACACACACACACACACACACACACACACACACACACACTTGTTTCAACAAAAGTTATTTCGCCATTGAGTCAATAAGGCAAGCTGAGTCAGCGAAAAATATATCTGTCGGGGGAAAAAAACAAAACAAACGGAAACATCTCTTCTGATGCCTGTAAACATGGGGATGGTTATCTCCAGTTTTCAACGAAAGGTCAATTGTTTTAGTGTTACCTGAAGACTGTTCCGCCGACACCGTTGAAGGGAGATCCACGCTCTCACTGTAAAATATGTATATATAAAAAAAGATTTATATAAGTGGAGTTTTCGCTAATCTCTTGAATGATATCTGTGAACAATAGCACACTTGTACGCGCTTGTGTGCACTTGTGTGCATATTTGTACGCACAAAATTGTTAAACTGACGCACAATTCTGAGAACAGCGCGTCACAAGGGACGCAGGTTTTTGGTCTCGCCGTGACGAACAGTTTTTTTTCCCAACAGTCTCCCAGAAACTTTACGAAACAAAAAGCAATATGTAACTAGCAGCGGACACTTGCAGTATCGCATTTCTGCTGAGCCATTGTGCATAACAGACAAAATCTGATTGTCCAGTCATAATGCTTTGGTAAGCGTGCAGGTTCCTTACCTTTCCTATTTGCTTTGACTGACAATTCGTATACATCTCTCCTACTTGAATACTTTTGTACACAACAACAACAAATGGTTTTGACTTTCAGACTTTTTATACAAAAAACCCCATACGGACCCTCCCAATTATTTACAAAAGGACCCTCAATAATATGGACAGAGGGTTCCAAGGACCCTTCTATTTTCGAATCACATGGGACACTGAGTTATGAATGAAAAACATCACAGAACAGAAGTAACAATGATAAGAAACGACGGCAACGAGATAAATGCCAGCACAAATGTTTGGCCCGAGTCGGGAATCGAATGAATAAGTGAAGTTTTAGTCAGAAAGATAAGGGAGTAACTAGGCGAGAACACTGACAAGTAAATAATACTGACACATATCTAGTCGTGATTATGGCTTTCATTAATATGCACTTACGTCTTAAGTCTGGGGTCTGCTGGGTTCACACTCTCTGAAATGCGAAACAAAACCTACAAGATAAGATTTCTTCATGAATATAAGTTTGCAAGTCCGTATACCAGCGCTTGAAACCCACAATAGTTAGTCTTTGGTACTAAAAAAAAATAATAATAAAGCGTCTTCGCTTTCAAATAAGAATGAAAATAAATAACAGTGATTATGATAATAATAATAATGAGTGTTGTATAGGCGCTTTAACCAATTTTGTGAATCGGCTCAAAGCGCCGCGAACTGAACCCAACACGCTCACGTGAATCACACGCATTCTCACACAAACTGGACATAAACACATGACAATCACGTGGTGCGAAGGGTCAGCTAAGCTATTTAAATTTCGGAATTTAAAATTGCATTTATTTTTCAAAATTGGCGGGCTGAACATTTCCAAAGCAGAGGGGGGAGGAAGCCGGAGTGCCCGGAGAGAACCCCCGACGATCGGCCCGAATGAAAGGTGCCACATACGAGAAGGAAAAAATGCCCCAAGTGGGACTTGAACCCCTGACCTCTCGCATTGGCGACAAGTCTCTTAACCACTAGATCTCCGACCGCCCCAATAATAACAAAGCACATTTCTACTACGCAATTCTTGACAATCATCTCTTTTGCGCATTCACACATCTCTCACACGCACGTAAAAGACGCCCTGAAACAGCAGGTACTGCGGTTACATGAATCAATAGAATGCCGGTCGGAACAAGTAGGTTTTAACATCTGATCAGATGTGAAGGATGCCAGAGTATATTGCTCTCTCGTACGTGCTAGTAGGCAGCGAGCTCCAGACTACTGGGTGTCAGAATCCGAATCCGAATCAGATTTGTTTATTGATAGGCCTTAGGCCCATTCAAAGTTGAGAGTGACATCCAGACATTCTCATGCACATCAATACTTGTACATGAAATAGCCAAAGTGCAAAATAAAGTATATCAACTCAGCTGAGCAACTGTTGTCTTTTTTCTTCAAGCTAGAAAAATATACAATGCCAGGTTCTTAACTCTATAATAGTTACTAGAGGCCATTAGCAAAGTGAGTCGAAAGCTGCTTGGATGGTTCAAATATTTTCTAGGAATAAACCAGGCACGTATGTCAGAAAGACTGGGACAGTATAAAAGAAAATGTAGCTCGTCCTCAATACCAATCGGAAATAGCGCTGGCTGAAAGACGTTGCCTAGAAACTTTGAGCAGCTTTTCACAGGATGAGTGGAGGGTATACATGGCGGAAGTGCGTAGTGAAGCGGACAAATAAGGCGGTAAAGTACCATCGACATGACACTTGAAAAGACAATTTGTTTTACTGTGCAGGAGTACCATAGCCGCCTTTGCTAGACCAAGTGAATTCTCTTTCGTAAATTGTGTGTGAATTCGAGTTTAATGATATTATGAACATGTACTGACTTCTCACTCTCGCCCAGGCAAGTACTTACCTTTTCTTTTACGTGCCCGTTTCCTGCGGTAAATCCAAAGAACCACAACAGCGACAACTAGCAGGGTGGTCAGAGCGGCACTCACTCCAATGACAATGTACCAAACGTCTTTGTTGGGTCCTCCGTCAGGGTCACCTGATGGGCGTGCGGTTGGCTTGTCTGTGCTTCCATCCGCTGGTTAACAGAGCAAAATGGGATTGTTCTAATGACAGTTTATATTTTCCTCGATGGTTTCACTTCGCGACATTATCATGAATCGAATGACCGAACTTAGTGTACAATAGAATGACTGAAAACTTTCAAAGAAATAAAATAAAATAAAATTACAACAAGCTTTCACAAAGTATTGCAGTTCTGGTAACAAAGCTCTTGGTCGTCTGTTGCCGATGAATTGGATTTATGGGATTAGTGTTGTGTGCTGCCCCTGAGTCCCAAGTAAACAAGTACATTATATTTGAATGTTTGACGTAGTACTTACCAAACTGAATCGGAATCCCTATTTCTGTCGTGTCGAGGCCATACAAGTATGAAGCGTCGAGACAATAAGGTTCACAGTACACACTGGCTCCCTCGTGTACCATTCTGTTTGCTAGTATCTTCGCCTCCAAGATGTACAAATCCTCAGACAGTCGCTTCGAACTACAGATGGCCGACTCGAGTTTCTGCGAGATCTGCCCCGTGACGTAGTTTTCGAACACGCACAGAACTCGAACTGTGAATCCTCGATTGGTTTCAAGAGCGAGGTTCACAGACGTTACAGGCCGTGTCAGGATACATTTGTCTGAATCAAGTTCAGTTGAGTTGACGGTACAGGTGCAGCTGCCTTGCTCGCCATCCTTGAATTTCTCACACTGGACGAGAACATCGGCTGTCACGTGGGCCTTGGGAACTAGAACAAGAAGACGGGGTGTTTAGAGAGAGAGAGAGAGATGATGATGATGATGATGATGATGATTTCAGGATAGAGTTGTTAGGCACTGGAAGGCCTCTCTTACACACTGTCCTGCTACACTACAAGAGAGAGAGAGAGAGAGAGAGAGAGAGAGAGATGATGATGATGATGATTTCAGGATAGAGTTGTTAGGCACTGGAAGATCTCTCTTACACACTGTCCTGCTACACTACAAGAGAGAGAGAGAGAGAGAGAGAGAGAGAGAGTTTCTAATAAAACAGATACTGGCACAGGTTTACATACCTGCGTTGCTAAAGCTGCGGTTCTACTATAGCTACAGCTCACAAATAAATAGATAAATAATGAAATGAATAAAGCTTCACCATACTTACAAATGCTTCCACTTCCAAGAATGATGGCCAGAAAGAGGAATACTCTGGCCATTGTAAAGTTGAATGTGTCACTTTGTTATTCGGAATTTGCCTCTGTTCTTTGAATGGACACCTGAATATCGTTGGACAGCTGAATATCGTTGGATCTTGTTCGAGAATATCAATGGAAAAAAAATCGATCAGTTGAAGAAAGAACTTTCCCTCGTTTATATGCTTTGTGTGAGAAGTGTAAAAGTAGCGAGTGGAAATACACAAATCAGATGGAAAGAAGGAGAGATAGCATAAACAAGTCCCTCCACGTTGATACGATGCATGTACTGGTCTTGAGGCATGAATAATTCCGCTCTTGGCACAATGTTTCAGTGAGAAACACCCTGTTTGGTGTATCAGAAAGTCACCGTTTCCTTCGGTTGAGTGTTTCTGTCTTTCTCCGCTGCACTTTTTTCGAATTTGTAACTGTTCCTCAGCTGCGCCCACAAACAGAACAGCACTAGCGTATCATGACAGCAATGTAATAATCATAATTAGCACTCCTAACCGTGTCGCGAGAAACGAGAGGACAGCAGATTAGGAGAAAGTTTGTACATGTACATATATCTCGGCTGCCTAGTTCTTTCTCCTAACAGGTTAGTGTAAGTGCCACAGTCTCGCCGGTCTCTGACTACGTGACGGCAGTACAAAGAACCATGCTATTACGCCCTATTAAAAAAAAAAAAAAGTATATATAATGCCATCCCTCTTTTCGTAAGCTGTCACATTTGTGCTTGCGTTGCAATCCCCTAAAGAGAACCGGTTTTCGAGGATGGCTTGGTCATAGAAAGTCAATGATGCGACAAGAGCGACATGGGGCCTCCACCCGCAACTGTCTAGGTTTTTTTACCCACTGAAAAAACGAGGTGTATGTTGTACACACGGAGTACAGTTCCCAGGGTGTGCTATTTTTGGTCTATTTCTACTCGCTAAAACATCCTTATAGCACGAAACATACGTATGCATTACCACCATTCAGGGTGCTTTCTGATGTTCTAATGTGTGCTGTTTCGATGGATACTTCGTACGTCTTGATGGCACTGTGCCTGATCAGCTTGAAATGTTATTACAGTGAGTATGGTTCTCTGTTCAACTCCAGCAAACGGCATGTCTTCAAAATATGTTTAAGTATTAAGTAAAGGCAAATCCATTACTGAACGAAGTCGCACATGATTCTCTCTCTCTCTCTCTCTCTCTCTCTCTCTCTCTCTGGCCTGGTATACTTTTTTTTTTTTTGGTAATGTTAGCCTTTATTTTTTTTAGTGTTCCTAGATTAGCAGGACAGCTTGTAAGATAGGCAGACCATGCCTACAAGTCTTTATCCTGAAATAAACGTTTCAGTCATTCAGTCTCTCTCTCTGTTCTCTGTTTGTTATGAATGTGTGTGTGTGTGTGTGTGTGTGTGTGTGTGTGTGTGTGTGTGTGTGTGTGTGCGTGTGTGTGTGTGTGTGTGTCTGTGTGTGTGTGTGTGCGTGTGCGTGTGTGCGTGTGCGTGTGTGTGTGTGTGTGCGTGCGTGTGTGTGTGTGTGTGTGTGTGTGTGTGTGTGTGCGTGCGTGCGTGCGTGTGTGTGTGTGTGTGTGTGTGTGTGTGTGTGTGTGTGTGTGTGTGTGTTAGAAGGAGAGAGAGCGCTAAATCAGTCCCTGCTCCTCCATATATATTCCACACACTAGTAACCCATCCATACTAACTTTGTTGCAGTTGCCGGTCTCCGTCTCAAGCAGTGTGAATCAGGCAACTTTCAGGTGTCAGAGACATCAAACAAGTCTGATGTGCTCACCTGCACTGGGATACCTAGCACGGACACTGTTTACTGGAAGTTTCGGCCAGGAAATGCTAAAGCTTTCGTTCTTGACATTGGTCACTGCTCTCGTAGCACGTGCAGCACAGCTGGATTAGGGTTTCGGTTGAGTCGGCCAACATACGATGTCAGTCACTTAAGCTTACCCCCTGACGTCAATGTACGTACTTTTGATAAGGCCGAGTTCTTCTGCCGCAGCGACACGTCAAAGCAAGAAAGCTGCATTGCGGATTTCATCTGTTAGTAAATATTTAACGAACGGAGAAAAAGCAAATCCATTATACAGTGTATATATATAATAATAATAATAATAACGGATAACATAATGTTCCAGTTTCCCGATTCTGCTATATTTTTACGCCGTACGTAGACTGTGGAAGAAACAACAACAACAACAAAAACGTGGGAGAAAGGTCACCAAGATTTAATTGTAATAGTGTACGCAAGAACACATGGATTCATGAAACAATGAATTGAGACAGTATAAGGTTTACATTGGGCAGAACTCGCTAACCCATCCAAACAAACATTGGGGTGAAAGTCGATTTGCTTATATTTCAGCGACAATCCCTACAACTCCTGCTTCAGCAACACCATCTCGAACAACTCCAGGTAAATATTTCTAAATAACTTTTTTTTTTTGGGCAAATTTCCTCTCACATGCTGATTGGTTTTTTTTTCAGGCAAATGGGGGAGGATGGGGGAGTATTTTGTCAAAGCAACGTCTCGTTAAACAAGCCAAGGAACTTCGGCCCGTGTGATCATCCACATCATGAGATGTGTCATAAGAAGGGAAGCGCCCTCAAAGTCGCACCTATGAATTGAGTGTGTGGCAACAGCCTCCCCATTGGGCCCATAGTACGCCCGCCTCGGGTAGGAGCCGATATAGATAGTAAATAGGCCACTTGCCTCGGTTGGGCTTCGAACCCGGGTCTCCCGGTCCATGGTCCGAAGTGCTAACCACTGACACTGTATCCACAGCTGTTCTATGACTGGCGTTCTCACATCATCATTCGTCATACTATTAGTTATAAAAAGAAATTACAGTTTACAAAAGCAAGGTTTATGAAACAATTGAGACAGTATCAACCCCAATACGATAACGTATTCTTTGGTGTATAATCGACCCTCACCCCCGCCCTCCCTCCTCCCCCCCCCCCCCCGGCCCTCCTCCCTCCCCCCAACTTCCCCGGCCGATTCAAACACACAAAATCAACACATTATGTGAACAAACAACATTAAAGCCGATTTGCTTCAGTGACACCCCCTACAACTCATTCTTCTGCAGAAACGTCTGTTGTTACAAAACGACAGACAAATATTTCTTAACAGTAGTTTGCAAATTGTCTGTCACCACTCTGTCCAATGTATGCGGGTTTTTGTTTTTTTTTTTTCATAGGGATGGGGATAGACGAGGTTTCATATACTGGAAGGAGGGATGCCACTGATTTTCAAAAAGGGATCAATAGCACATCACCTGAGACTGAAAATAAAGGGTGCAACGCGTATGGTTGGTCGTGTTTACACGACCCACTCAGATGTTCAGTGTGTGTGTGTGTGTGTGTGTGTGTGTGTGTGTGTGTGTGTGTGTGTGTGTGTGTGACAGTGTGTGTGTGTGTGTGTGTGTGTGTGTGTGTGTGTGTGTGTGTGTGTGTGTGTGTGTGTGTGTGTGTGTGTGTGTGTGTGTGTGTGTGTGTGTGTGTGTGTTTTGGCGGTTATGGGAGGGGGTGAGTTTGGGAACGAAGCCCGGGATACACACGGAAAATGCTTCCAATAAGCAGAAACAAAGCGTGAGAGTGGCGGGTTGAGTGTATCATCAGTACTCTTTACGTATCCATGTTCTATGTTGCAGCTTCTAGCGCAAACAACAGTCCAGGGGATATCCATTTATCCTGTCCGGCTGGAGACTGGATCAACGGTACAGAGGTGACCCTCACTTGTTCGTTGAACAAATTTAGTTATCCCTCAAAATGTGCACTTTTCGCCTCTGACGTGTTGGAATTCCGCGTCAAACATGCTGGAGCCTGCCATGTAGATGGGTTCACGGAGTGTGGTCCATTTCAAGCTGACCAGGACGGGTGTCGGTGTGTAGCGGAGAACGCTACAACGTACACGTTTCAGTACAAGTTCACTATGGATGAGAGTCACGAGGGCACGTGGGTCTGCTTTGTGGCCTGCTATGACTCCACCCTCGGCCTTGCTTTGACCTCTAGTACTTCCAGCTGTGACGACAAGAAGGCAGTGGGTATGTTTATCTTAGTTTTCGTGGAAGTCGTATGTGGAAATTTATCACAAATTAAGTGGAATTTAGGTATCGGAAAACACATTAGACGTCCAATGGCTAGTCTACATATTATTTACTCTTTTAATAGTCTAGTCATTTTTATTTACTTTATTCTGTAAAGTGTCTAGAGCTTTACAGAGAGCAAGCGCTACATATATATTCATTGTAACGCAGTCACATTTGAGTATGAAGCTCGCCTAGATTAGCGCATTCAAGAATTACTGGCGATCATTCCACGACGACCCCTCTGTTCTGGAAATGTTCACAATTTTAAAAAATAAATGCATTTTTCCAAGCCTATAGAAAACGCAAAGTGAAGCACCTGAGTCAGAGATGCCGCGTGAAGCATTTAAATGCAGGAATGGACGTGGTGTAAATCATTTTCCCAAATCGGTGCCCCCGTTTACGGAAAACACACCACACTCGTTTTGTTGATTTCAACAAACTCGCTCGTTAAAACTCGCAGTTTTTCGGTCGAAATCGTGTGGTGTAATTTCCGTAATCGGGAGCACCGATTTTGGAAAACTCTATATACCAGAAAGTTAGTAGTGTCATAATAATGATTAGTATTCTTCGTATTTGCTAAGACAAAACGAAATACGGATAACATATTGTTCCGGTTTCCCGATTCTGCTATATTGTTACGCCGTACGTAGACTGTGGAAGAAACATGAAAAACTTGGGAGAAAGGTCACCATGAGTTAATTGTAATAGTGTACGCAAGAACGCATGGGTTGATGAAACGATTAATTGAGACAGTATAAGTTTTACATAGGGCAGCACTCACTCTCTCTATTAAACCAAACAAACAAACATTGGGGTGAAAGTCGATTTGCTTATATTTCAGCGACAATCCCTACAACCACTGCTTCAACAACAGCATCTCGAACATAAATATTTCTAAATAACGTTTTTGGCAAATTCATTCTCATATGCTGATTTTTTTCCAGGCAAATGGAGGGGGAAGGTTTTATTTATTTATTTTTTATTTTTTTTGGTCAACGCAACGTCTCGTTAATCAAACCAAGGAACTTCGGCCCATGTGGTAACAAGGGAAGCGCCCTCAAAGTCGCACCTATCAATTGGGTGAATATGTGTGGCAACAGCCTCCCCCTTGGGCCTATAGTACACCCGCTTGGGTAGGAACCGATCTAGATAGGAAATAGACACTTTCCGCGGTTGGGCTTCGAACCCGGTCTCCCGGTCCATGGTCCGAAGTGCTAACCACTGACACTGTATCCACAGCTGTTTTATAAGACTGATTTTCTCACATCATCATTCGTCATACAATTAGTTAAACCAAAAATTACAGCTTACAAAAGCAAGGTTTATGAAACAATTGAGACAGTATCAACCCCAATACAAAAGCGTGTACTTTGGTGTATAATGGACCCCCCCCCCCCCCCCCCAACTTCCCCGGCCGATTCAAACACACAAAATCAACACATTAAATGAACAATGCCAGGAATGCACAGGAATTGCCAGACATAAACCAGAGGTTTGAAACTTTGCATGATGATAGACATTGTATTCAATGGCCTTGTGTTGAGGTGAAGGCCATACAAGCTATTTTAGTGAAACCTTAACATTGGCATTTTCTCAGAAAGAACGAACAGCAGAGGCACCAAACCTAGCATGCTGATAGACAGTGATAAGACCTATGCACACATACCAATTTTGAATGACCTTGACTGAAGGTCAAGGTCATTAAAGCTGTCTGTTTTGAATTTTAACATTACCGTTTTCGGAGGAACCATAAATACTATATGCGTCAAACTTGGCATAATTATACACATTGATGAGATCTCATTTGAATGACCTGTGTCATGAGAGAGAGAGAGAGAGAGAGAGAGAGAGAGAGAGAGAGAGAGAGAGAGAGAGAGAGAGGACGTCAATTCCGTGAACTAAACATATTTTGACGTCAGCCTCTAGCACTGTGATCGTCTGAGGATGCTTGTTTATGTCTTGTGATTTCCCTGTTGGCTTTGTGACTTCCCCGATTGAATTATTTTTCACATGAAATCTGGAAGATCTAGACGGCTGGTGAGATGTCGGAGGCAGTGACGATACTTGCTGATTTTGTCTGTGAACTAAGCGTTTGACGTAAGCCTCACACTGGTGGTACGACAGATGATGCTTGTGTATGTCTTGTGATTTCCCTGTTGCTTTGGTGACTTCCCTGACTGAATTAATTTTTACATAAAATCTGAAAGAATAAGAAATTATTTATTTACTTATGAAATCGCAAAATTAGAACTCTTTTGACCGGTGCTTCTCGCGGAAACTTGAAAAAGCTGTGTTTATCTAAAAGTTCAGTTATTCTAAATGCTAATGATATAATAGTGCAGTAGTTCCTGTCATATGTGCAGTTGTCACACTAGACAAAAACGCCTAGATGATAAGTAATTTGCAGTAGTCTTTTCATAGTTATTTGGTCTTATGTGCAAACCACCCCTTCCTCGGATTTTTTTTCCTACACAAAACCAGTCAGAGCTACAGAGCTGTAGCACGAATACAGTCAGTGTAATTGGGTGAACTTCCAAAGTCTAGAAAATGAAGGAATTTGAACAACTTTTTCGAAAAAAATCGTAACATGACCGATTTTTTTTTTTTTAAATCGGCGATAATTCTTCTGAAAATGCGGCAGGATAAAAATCGTGAAAGGTAGGTCTGGAGAAGGTGAATTCCCATTTTATCTCAAAGTAAAAAGGCCTTCAACGAGGTGGTTTAGGAGATAGCCATCATTACATCCGTCCACACACACACACACACACACACACACACACACACACACACACACACACACACACACACACACACACACACACACACACACACACACACACACACACACACACGTCTCACAACTCCCGCCAAAAAGAACGCAGCAGCATAGTGCGCACGTCAAGTGTCTATGACGCAGATTTTCATTACGTCACAGTGTGCGCGAAAGTATGTATTGTCTGGAGAAACGTCACAGCCTTGTTTTGTACTACTGAAACTTGCTGCTGCGCGCAGCGAAATCTGCCCCATCCCATGAAGTTGTTTCTCTATACAGGTATTTTGATCCAAGACGCAATCGCTAAAGCTCAGGGTTGATTTGCGTCTTGGATCAAAATACTCGTCGGTATCCCACAGCTTGATGGGGAATATCTGCTAAGTATTCCGGAGTCTGGTGAGGTGAAGTCACGTGGCCGCTGACTTCGTTCTACGAATTTACTTTATGCTAATTATCGACGGAATTGACTAGTATATATTTACATTTTTGCCCCCCCCCCCCCCACCCAACGGGCCAGCTGATTCAACTGAGCGATACTAACTGAATACGCCATTATGTGTGCGCGCGTGAGAGAGACAGGCGGTATGACGTCATTTTTTTCCGAGGCAGTGACGCAACGTATGACATTTCGTTTCTGTGATTTAAGAATTTGACGTCAGTTTTGTGCAGTTCGACTAATTATTTCTCATTGGCCAAAAATGATGACTCCGAGGGACCCACCCCCAAACCCACTCCCGTGTGGCTAACATTGATCGACGTGACCCAGTTGGCACTAAATCTCCGGCCTAAGCACTGACCGCTGCGCACCTCGACAGTCGTACACATACGCGCGTTCTTTGTTACGCACGAGGAGGGTCGAATCAAAGGCAGATGAATTCAACATTGACGCAAGCCCACGCAGCTCGGAAACGAGGCCGAGAAATCCACCTTCGGCAGGGTTTTTGGGGATTTTAAGGTCCTTTTCCATAACGTATGGATGATATCAAAGCCAGGGCAACAAGAAAAAGGCCATCAAATATTTTTGGCCCCGGCCGGGATTCGAACTCTCCATCGGGAGTAACCCGGCCGCGCACTGCGATGTACAGCAAAAAGCACGTACTGGTTCGGCTTATTCCCAAGGCTGCATACAGTTGGCCTTAGTCCACCTCAGCCGTACAGTGACAGTGTGGTTGGATTTTTATTTTATGCTGACATGACAGAAACGCAAATGGTGTGTGTGTGTGTGTGTGTGTGTGTGTGTGTGTGTGTGTGTGTGTGTGTGTGTGTGTGTGTGTGTGTGTGTGCGTGCGCACGCGTGCGCGTGCGTGTGTGTGTTTAATTTCACCGTTTTTCTCCTTGTGTTTCAGTCGACAACTCAGATTTTCTGTCAAATCCACTCACGA